>MU701087.1:33062-75621 GCA_026770625.1 Nicotiana glauca | reverse complement strand
TGGTATGTCAATTCAAAAGAGACCTATAAAGAAGGAATTGTGGGGTGTGTGCTGAGTGAACGTGAAGGGTTGAGGTGAGAGACGTGAGTGTGTGGGAAGTGTAGGGAATTTAGTTAGGTTAGATTTTTTTTGTTTTTTTAATCGTTTTTGGACATAGAAACGAATTCACAAGACTATTACTCAAATATTAAAAAAGAAAAATAAATATTTATACTAATATGAAATATCTTTGAAAGAATTACTCAAAAAGTTACGATCTAGTAAAGCCCATAATAATAGAGTAACGTACTTATTTAAAACAACACCTAAATAAGAATATTAATTTCCTTTTTAGATTAGAAAAATATAGGATCCTACTGGATATTAGTTAATTAATTCAGATTAAATATAATAGACATTAATTATTTAAGCTAGAATATAAAAGACAATAAGAAAATTATTACCTCGGCGAAAATTTTAAAGTAATGCTCTCTTCTCTCTCCTAATAAAACCCAAAACTTGACGCCCAAACCTAGCTTCCATGGCCGTGCCGGCCACTGCCCAGCCTTCAACGGAGGTTGGGCAGTCGTCTTCTCCACTAGTAACAACTCCTCAACCAACAACAATCCCAAATCCAATCCAAAACTATGCAAACCTACTCAAACCTAGTGCATTAATTATTCCCATGCAGCATGTGACTAACGTAGCCATAAAACCAATAAAGTATCTTCATAGAGAAACAATCATGTGATGGAAGAAGCAAGAAGTAAGGCAATCCATTACACAACAAGGATTGAACTTGGCAGTCTTGGGCAAGTTTTCGTTTGGCAAGCCTGGGATTCATGATCTACGTAAAGTATTGCCCATACAATGTGAATTGAAAGGCCCATGCACAGTTGGCCTCATTGAGGACAGTCATGTTTTGATCAAGCTCTCATTGATGGAGGATTATATTCATCTATTATCCAAGCATGCATATTATTTGATAATTCAAAACGAGATGTGGCAGATGAGGTGCACCAAGTGGAATCCATGGTGGAAAGTAGATGAAGAAACACCTATTGCTATAGCGTGAATATCTATTCAAGACTTGCCTCCTAATTTCTTTGGAATTGAGTTTGTATTTTCATTAGCTAGGGCAGTAGGGAGGCCATTACATGTTGATTTGGCTACTCAAAATTGTACAAGGCCAAGCTGTGCCAAGGTGAAGGTAGAAGTGAATTTGTTAGCCAATTTACCTCAAAGGATCAAGATAGTAGAAAAAGATGATGAAACTGGGCTGGAGGAGTTCAAGTGGATCAAAATTAGGTATGATTATATGCCTATGTATTGTAAAACTTGTAAAAAGAAAGTTCACAAGGAAGAGGAATGCTGGGTGATTAATCCTGCATTGAGGATGTTTGAAGAACAAGATAATGATGTGAAGAATGAGCAAAGTATTGTCGGTACTGCTACCAAGACTACAAAGGTGTTAACGAGTGGTAAAATTTTAGGAAAACCTATTACAAACCCAATGTGACGATCAAAAGGGGTCATCACTTCTTTTATAACCCATTCGGTACTTTCGAAGCCTTGAAAACCATATTTAGGATTGCCTCGATTTGTGTGCGCAATCCGGGCACGTAGCCGTAAAGCTTAAATATCAATTCTGTGAGAAAAATGCAAAATTTTGATATTAAATTGAATAAATTTAACTTCGTCCAATATTTAGGGAAAACGGACCCGGACCCGTAATTTGACGGTCTTGGATGGTCCGTAGGAAAATATGGCACTTAGGCGTATGCCCGGAATCGAATTCTGAGGTCCCAAATCTGAGAAATTAATTTTTGTGTAAAATTGTTTTCTGAAAATAATTAATAAAATTTGAAATGAAATTTGATTAGAACTATTGGTATCGGGCTGGTATTTTGGTTCTGGCGCTCGGTATATGTCTTATATGTGATTTAAGCGTTTTTTGCAAAATTTGATTGAAAACAGACGTCGTTTGACATGTTTCAGACATAAAATAGAAATTTGATGTTCTATGAAAACTTGGAAGAAATAATGAATTTTTTATGTTTAATTCGATGTATATGATGTAATTTGGCAATTTGATCACGCTAGTAAGTCCGTAGGATGTATTTGAGGTTGTGTGTATATTTGGTTTGGAACCCAGAGGGCTCGGGTGAGTTTTGGATAGGCGTCAGAGTGCATTTTTAAACCTTGAAAGTTGTTGGTATGAACTGGCATGTAGTCTTCGCATTGCGAAGCTATCTCGCAAATGTGATATCGCAATTGCGAAGTAAGCCCAGGCCATCCCTTCTCGCAAATGCGAGCATTTCTTCGCAAATGCAAAAAATGCCCAGCCTGCCAGTGATCGCAAATGCGAGGTCTTGCCTGTCGCAAATGCGACACATTTTATCACAAATGGAAACCATCCTAGATCCTTCAGATTTCGCAAATGCGGACTCACCTTCGCATTTCCCAAATCTGAGGCCTGCATATTTCATACTTAGCCGAAATTGAACTTCATTTTTCATATTTTTTCAAACTCAAACACCCATAGGCGATTTTCCAAGAAATCTTTCTTCTCCAAATAAATATTAATTTAATTTTTACTTAATTGTTTCAATCATTTGCATCATTTAACTTGTTTTCCACCTAAAATCAATGATTTTCATGGGCAAAGTTGGGGTTTTTGGTAGAACCTTGGTTTTCTAAAAATTTGGGGATTTAGACCTCAATTTGAGGTAATCAGGTTTTGGTTTGAACATCGGGTTTTGACCTCGTTGGCCTGAGGGGTGTTTTGGTCATTTTACCGAATTTTGCGCTTTAACTTTTAATTAAATAGTAGAATTAGTTGCATGAGGTGTTATTTACAATATGTGATTGAATTGAAGAGATTTGGGCCATTTGGAGTCGAGTACTCGTGGCAAGAACGTGGTTGCTAGTTGATTTTAGTCGGTTCGAGGTAAGTATCTTGCCTAAGCTTGTGTGGGGGACTTCTCCTTAGGATTTGAGTCTTCTTTGTTGATTGTATTCCTTGTACGCGAGGTGACAAGTGCGTGCTCGGATTTATTTGTGGAAAGTTGCCCCTTTTAGGTTCTTAGATCCTTGAAATCACCGAATATGCAGTTGTTCTTGATACGATTGAGTTCCCTGTTATTAGTTTCACCCCTACATGTCTTACTTGGAATTTAGTTGCCCTTTTTGGTGTATTCTTATTGCCTAATTGACTTTTACGTGTTAAATTGTAGACATTTACCCTTTTATAGTCACGTTATGATTCATAACTGCTTGTCTTTATTTTTAAAGCATTATTTCTATCTCTCATGTAACTAATTGGTCTTCATAGGAAAGTAGTTAGATATCCCATGTTTAGTTGATATTTTCCTTAATTTGAATTGTTTGATTCATGTTAACTTCCTTGTTGTTGAACTGAGTATTATGGAATCGTTGTTTCGTATTATTTCTCCCTTGTCGAGTTGTTCTTGTTGCGCTTAGTAATTCTCTGTTACGGTTTTTCCTGGTGAGCTAGTTGTACCGTCTTTTGGTGAACAAAAATACCTGGGTTGATTCCCTTGCTCTGTTCCTGTATATATTGACATTTATTGTGTTTCATTGATATTGTTAATGCACGAGGTTTCTGCCATACGATTATTGATATTTTTAGGCACGAGATTTCTACCATGCAGTTATTGATATTGTTGTTGCACGAGGTTTCTTCCATGCGGTTATTGATATTGTGAAGCATGAGGATTCTGTCGTGTGGTTATTGATGTTGTGATGCATGAAGTTTCTGCCATGCAATTGTTGTTAAGGGGTTGCACGAGATCTTTGCCATGCTACTGTTACTATTGATATATTGCACATGCAGCGTAATAAGGCGGGATATGTTCATATGTTTATATGTGGGTTGCGTATTTGGAGAAATAAGGTGGGAAATATTATGATGTACGTGTGGAAAAATAATGCAGTTCTTATTATGTTATTAATTGCACACGTGGTGAAATAAGATGGCCTATGTTGGGGGTTGATTGTATAGAATCGTGACGACCTGTAGAGGCATTCCTATTTTGTTTAATATTGTGATTGTGGGTTACTCACCTGTATGAGTTTTATCGCTTGAATGTTGCGGGGAAACGTCGTAAGTGCAATTCGTTCTCCTTTTTATGTTTACGAGTTGGTAAAATTCTTCCTAGAACACTTGCACCAGCATACACGCAGTTGAACACTCCTATTAGAGGTCAATTCCTCCTGATTTCGTTAAGGATGGAGATGCGCCCTCGTTTATCCATTATATATGTGAGAGTGGCCCTAGTTAGTCAGTTAGTTGTCCGCATGACTGTGAGACTGATGGGCACAGGATGCCAAGTGTTAGATTTCAGATGTTGGGATTTCATGAGTTGTGGTTTGTCCGGGATTTTGTAAATTTGTAGAAGTAGTTGAATAAGACCTTATGTGAAAATCATCGTAGGATCTGAGATATTGCTTTGTTTTCCCCTTACTGTGTGGTGACCTTAGGATATGGATTGTGTTTTCCCCGTCGTCTTCTATTATCATTTTTCTTATATTTTCATTGTACTTGATGTTGTTTTCCCTCATTGTGATTGTAGCATTGTTGGTAATTTTGTACATATTTTACATATATATATATATATATATATATATATATACCATTTCTGTTATCCCATCATTATATTGTTTACTTGACCGATAGGTGTGTTGACTGTTCCTCGTCACTACTCCACCGAGGTTAGTCTTGATACTTACTGGGCACCGTTGTGGTGTGCTCATACTACTCTTCTACACATTTTTATTGTGCAGATCTAGGTACTTCCACTCAGTTCTGTCAGCCTTGGGAGGAGGCGTTTCGGTAGAGACTTCGAGGTATATCTGCTACGTCCGCAGACCGAAGAGTCCCTTTCTAGATTTTTGTAATAAGTATAGTCCTTCGGTATCTATCATTGTTTAGACATTCTTGAGTTAGAGCCTTTTATGTATACCTTAGCTTGTGATTTGTGAGATTTCGGATTTTGGGAATTTTTTTTAGCTTCGAGAGTTGTGATTGTATGTTCCAAGCGGCACCTTAAACACATGGTTATTTTACTGAATTATTTTTAATTATTTTTTCCGCTATTTTATGGTTTATCTTCTGCATTGTTAGTCTTACCTAGTCGTAAGGACTAGGTGTCATCACGACATGTTCACGGAGGGCGAACTGGGGTCATGACATCCAACTAGGCAGGAGTGGATGCAGGCTAGAAAGAATAAATATCAAAGGGACAAGAGGGCCCATATTATTAAGTCAAAAGAAAAAGAAGACAACAAGGGGAAAGGAAAACTTAAGGAGGAGATAGTGAGGTCCAATAACAAATTTGAAGCTTTAGAAAGTGGAGGAAGATGCTCAACCAATTTTGACAATTACGGATGGAAATCTAGATGGTAAGGACAAGAATAAAAGGAATGATCAAGCAGGTAAGGGAACAAGCAAGGTGGAGCAACATGAAAATAACAAGAAAAAGAGAGATCAATTTCCTAATCCTACTCCTAATGGGACTAGGAGAGGTGATTCAAGGAGTCTAGTAAGGAAGGTGGAAGCTCCTCCTAAAATAATGAAGAATTTGATGCGAGAAGAGTAAAAAGCAAGCTGTGGAAAAGGCAAACAAGGAAGGGGAGGTAGTTTTACAAAAGGAAGAGTTGAATCCTAATTCTGGAGGGGTCCAATCTTTGAATGCTCCTATTCCAATTGACTCCAGGATTGATGTTGATGCTAAAAAGGAAAATACTATTGATTGGGGTGCATAGGAGGTTTGGGAGAAATAAGGAGGAATTAAGACTATGTAATGTATCTACTAATTAGTCATGTCAAACAATTCCATCCCAAATGTATGATGATGCTGGGCAATTGGAGGATGGAATGAAAGAAAGGTGTTATAGAGTGATGAGGTAGAGGTAATGGATGCTAAAATGGGGTTAAAACTCCCAATAGAAAGCAAGGAAAACAGAGGCAATATGCAACTATAAAAAACTGACAAATTTGATGATGCTACAGTTAACGCTAGCAGTTCCATAACTAGGGTTTAAGATAGAGGGATATCAATAGAGGATCAGGTCAATGTCTCAGCTAGAGGGGATCATGGTAAACATATTAGAATAGTAAATGGAACAGTAAAATTTGGTCAATGCAACATTAAAATCGCATACTGCACCATCAGCCAAAGATTAGGTCAATGGAACAGTAAAATCTGCTACTCCTAGTGAGATTTTGGCCTATATAGATGGGGTTCCAGTACATGCATTGATGAAGGAAGAGGTTTGGAATGTTTCTAAGGATGTATTAAAGGATGCAGTGTGCCAAAATCAACAAACAGACAACGGGAGAGGGTCTGATCTTGATGGAACAGTAACACGGACAGTTTTTGCCAATTTTGCTACAGTAAATCATACTCTGTGTTATATGTATGAGTTTTAATTTAAAATGATGAATGAGAAGCTAGGTGATATGGTTAGCGATTCTAACCACTATGAAGCAACAATAACACCCTATGAACTAGGGGAACAAGCCATAGTTTCTGGTGAAAGTGAAGCATTGCTAATTGCATGTTAATCTGGAATTGGATCCCCCTTACAAATCAAACTTAATGAGCCATTTAAATCACATAATCAGGTTCTACATGACCTCATTACACATCAGGGGTTACCTTTAGACACTTAGAATTATTTGGTGGAGAAACAACAACAATTTGAATAGAAAGATGATGAAGAGTCTACAGTAGAGAATTTTAAAGGAGTAATAAGGGAAAGGGATGTATCTCCTACAGCATCTAATAGAAGTGGGAAGAAAGGAAATAAAAATCAAATTAAAGAGTCATTAGAACCTACAAGAATTTTTCCAAGAAGGGAAGCCTCTGGAGCCTCAAGATGATGATTAAAATACTTATATGGAATATAAGATCTGTTAAAACTCAATAGGCCTTTCAGAGAGTGATCAATATGCAAAAGGAATATGGTTTTTTCATTGTAGCACTCATGGAGCCTAAACAGAAGAAGAAATTTCTTGATAAATATAGAAGAAGATTAGGTATGGAAGCTGCAATCTCTAATCTAAATGGAAAATTTTTGTTATTTGTTGGTTCTGCTGTGGACTAGGATCTCTTGATGGAAACTGGATATTGGTAAATACATTATGATGACATTTGTATATGCTAAGTACAATGCATTAGAGAGGCTAGAATTATGGGACAATCTATACTATTTGGCCAGTGATATGGAGCTACCATGGTTAGTAGTGGGCGATTTCAATGTAGTATTGGGAAAGGAAGAGAAGATGGGTGGTATACTAGTGTACCCTACAGAGTATGAAGATTTTGCTTTCTATGTCAACTCTTGTGGCTTATTTGATCTTGGCTACAAGGGTAGCCCTTTCACATGGTGGAATGGGAGGCCAAATGAAGAGTGTATCTTTAAAAGACTTGACATAATCCTTGTGAACATGCCCTTTCAATCCTTATTTCCTACAATTGAGGTTCAATACCTCATTAGAACAGGATCTGATCAGGCACCACTTTTGATGAGCCGTGGAGAGGAAGCGATGAAATTTGTTAAACCATTCAAGTTCTTGAACTTCTAGGCAAAACATGAAACATTGTTAGATATGATGGAGAAGAATTGGATGGCTTACTTAATAGGGGACCCTTTCTTGATGTTCAAGAAGAAATTGAAGAGGGTTAAGATTTCTCTTTCAAAATGGAGTAAATTAACCTATGGGAATATCTTCAAGTAGCTAGATATTAGGGAGGATGTGGTAAGGGTTAAGGAGATGCTTTTTGAAGAAGATCCATCATTAGAGAATAGAATAGTACCTCAACAAGCTCAAGCTGAGTTGAAAAATACTTGAACATTGAGGAGCAATACTGGAAATAAAAGGGAGGTATGACTTGGTTTGAAGAAGGAGACNACATAATCAGGTTCTACATGACCTCATTACACATCAGGGGTTACCTTTAGACACTTAGAATTATTTGGTGGAGAAATAACAGCAATTTAAATAGGAAGATGATGAAGAGTCTACAGTAGAGAATTTTAAAGGAGTAATAAGGGAAAGGGATGTATCTCTTACAGCATCTAATAGAAGTGGGAAGAAAGGAAAGAAAAATCAAATTAAAGAGTCATTAGAACCTACAAGAATTTTGCCAAGAAGGGAAGCCTCTGGAGCCTCGAGATGATGATTAAAATACTTATATGGAATATAAGGTCTGTTAAAACTCAACAGCCCTTTCAGAGAGTGATCAATATGCAAAAGGAATATGGTTTTTTCATTGTAGAACTCATGGAGCCTAAAAAGAAAAAGAAATTTCTTGATAAATATAGAAGAAGATTAGGTATGGAAGCTGCAATCTCTAATCTAAATGGAAAATTTTTGTTATTTGTTGGTTCTGCTGTGGACTAGGATCTCTTGATGGAAACTGGATATTGGTAAATACATTATGATGACATTTGTATATGCTAAGTACAATGCATTAGAGAGGCTAGAATTATGGGACAATCTATACTATTTGGCCAGTGATATGGAGCTACCATGGTTAGTAGTGGGCGATTTCAATGTAGTATTGGGAAAGGAAGAGAAGATGGGTGGTATACTAGTGTACCCTACAGAGTATGAAGATTTTGCTTTCTATGTCAACTCTTGTGGCTTATTTGATCTTGGCTACAAGGGTAGCCCTTTCACATGGTAGAATGGGAGGCCAAATGAAGAGTGTATCTTTAAAAGACTTGACATAATCCTTGTGAACATGCCCTTTCAATCCTTATTTCCTACAATTGAGGTTCAATACCTCATTAGAACAGGATCTGATCAGGCACCACTTTTGATGAGCCGTGGAGAGGAAGCGATGAAATTTGTTAAACCATTCAAGTTCTTGAACTTCTAGGCAAAACATGAAACATTGTTAGATATGATGGAGAAGAATTGGATGGCTTACTTAATATGGGACCCTTTCTTGATGTTCAAGAAGAAATTGAAGAGGGTTAAGATTTCTCTTTCAAAATGGAGTAAATTAACCTATGGGGATATCTTCAAGTAGCTAGCTATTAGGGAGGATGTGGTAAGGGTTAAGGAGATGCTTTTTGAAGAAGATCCATCATTAGAGAATAGAATAGTACCTCAACAAGCTCAAGCTGAGTTGAAAAATACTTGAACATTGAGGAGCAATACTGGAAATAAAAGGGAGGTATGACTTGGTTTGAAGAAGGAGACAAAAATACAAGGTTCTTCCATAATTGTGTCAATGGGAAGAGACAAAATTTACAATTAAGAAGGATCCAGAATAGCGATGGCTCATGGATTGAAGATCAAGCCAAGTTATCTGAGGCTGCAATGGAGTTTTTTAGAAGCAATTCACTAAGGAGAGTGTTCCTACAAGCTTTGACTTGTTGAATAATGTACCTACAATGGTGTTTGCCTATTATGGATGAGGTGAATAATACAGTTTTTACATTTAGTAGTGAAAGTGCATGTGGTCCAGATAGTTTCTCGGGTTTGTTCTTTCAAGCATGGTGGGATATTGTGGGAAAGATATTCACACATTGTTAGTTACGTTCTTTGAGGGCAGTCCACTGCCTAAATCAATAACACATACTAACCTTGTTTTGTTGCCTAAAAAGCCACAAGTTCAAACATTCTCTAACCTTAAACTTATCAGTTTGAGTAATTTTATTAACAAGGCATTCTCAAGGGTGGTGCATGATAGACTAGAAAAGATACTGCCTTCCTTGATCTCAAAAAATCAATCTGGTTTTGTCAAGGGAAGGAGTATCTTTGAGAATATATTGTTGACTCAAGAGATAGTTACTGGAATAAGATTAAGAGGTAAGTCAGCCAATGTGGTGATCAAATTAGATATGTCTAAGGCATACAATAGGGTATCTTGGAAATATTTGATGCATGTATTAAGGAGAATGGCGTTTGCAGAATGCTTTATAAGCATGGTTTGGAATCTCATTGCTAACAATTGGTATTCTGTTATGGTTAATGGTTAAGCCTCTGGATTTTTTCACTCAACAAGGGGCATGAAGTAAGGTCACCCTATATCACCAGCTTTTTTTATTCTATTAGCAGAAGTTTTGTCAAGATCATTGAATAAGTTATTTGAAGATAGGCAGTTCATAGGTTTTGGTATGCCAAAATGGTCTGATTCATTGAATCATCTAGCTTATGTAGATGATACTATAATCTTTGCATCTGATGATCCTTACTCCCTTCATAATATAGTGGATGTTTTGTCTTTGTATGAGACAACTTCTGGGTAGATGATCAATAAGGCAAAGAGTTCTTACTATATGCATTCAAAGGTGGCTGGAAATTTAGTCAATGTTGTAGCTAATATCACCGGTTTCTCTAAAGGAAGCTTCCCATTTACTTACCTAAGATGTACAATATTCTATATAATAAGAATGAAGGACTACTATAATAACATGATACAGAAGGTAAAGGCAAAACTAGACTCATGGAAAGGGAAATTACTATCTTATGGAGGTAAGGCCACATTGATCTCAAGTGTGCTTCAAAGTATAAATACACACATACTGTCAGTCCTTTATCCACCTAACAATGTCATATAACATCTCCATAAATCTTTTGCGAGATATTTTTAGAGCAATAAGGAAGAAGGGAGAAGTAGACATTCGACAAAATGGTAAAATTTATGTCTTCCCAAGAAGGAGGGGTAATAGGTTTAAAATCATTGTTTGATGTCTCAAAGGCACTATTTGCAAAGCTTTGGTGGAGATTTAGAACTGCTAAATCCTTATGGTCAAACTTTATGTGGAATAAGTATTGCAAAAAAGAAGTACCTACTATGGTCAGTTTAGAAGAGGCTCACATGTTTGGAGGAAAATGTTAGAGGCAAGGGATGAGGTGGAGCATGAAATCTTATGGGTAATGATTAGGGTATCTACTAATATATCGCATGAGAATTGGACTGTCTTGGGTGCTTTGTATCATGTATTACATCCAGACTTCCCTATAAATGAAGAATTGCAAGAGGTTGCTGAGCTGCGAGATGAAGATCAATGGAATGATGCACTCCTACATCAAACATTCCCACAAGAGATTGCAGATCATATTAGACAACAGGTTTATTTTATTAATGATGATGACTATTGGGACACACCAAGGGGGATTCCTACACCCTTAGAAAAGTTTACTGTGAGTAGTGCATGGATGATTTTGAGACATAGAGAACCAAGTAATCTTGAATTTCCAAAGTTGTGGACCAAAGGATTACCTTTCAAATTCTCATTCTTCTTATGGAGAGTCTGGAAAGGGAAGGTACCAACTGATGATTTATGGAGGAGAGGGGGTTACATGGTGGTTTCTAAGTGCTGGTGTTGCTTGCCACCACAAGAAGACTCTTTACAACATTTGTTCTTAACAAGTGCTACTGCAAATAGAGTGTGGAAGACATTTACTCAGGTTGCAGATTTGATGATTAACATGGTACAGGTACATCAGGTTATAAGGGAATGGTGGAATGCAAAATTTTGTCCAAAGCTTAGACCATTGTTTCAGGCAGCTCATGCAGTGATTTTGTTGGATCTTTGGAAGAGAAGGAATATAATCAAATATGGGGGGACAATGTCTTGTAGTAGGGTCATTCATGAAGTAAACAAGACATTGTACTATTTGGCGAAGATAAGGTATCCTTGGCTTTCCAGGATTCCACTGTTATGGCCAGAGAAGATTAAGTTCTTTGAACAATACAAACCGGTTGTAATCACTAAGAGAGTTACGTGGCAATTTCCATATGAGGGATGGTTCAAATGTAATACGGATAGAGCATCAAAGGGAAATCTGGGCCCTAGTTCTTATGGTTTCTGTATTAGAGATCATATTGGCAACTTGATATATGCAAAGGCAAGGGAGATAGGGGAAGCAACTAATATAATAACAGAGGCAAAGGGAATTGTGGAAGGATTGGTTTACTGTGTAGAGACACAGCTTCACCCTTTGATCATGGAGACTGACTCTTTAGTGATGAGGAAGATCATTGATGATGAATGGGAGACACCATGGTGTATAGGGGCAGAAGTGAGAAGGATCAAGGAGATAAAGAACACCTATAATGTGTTGTTTCAACATTTGCTAAGGGAGGGCAACAAAGTGTCAGATTTTTTAGCTAACCTTATTTTCTCTTTTGCAGGTACAATCACATTTCACTCATTCCTGGAGTTTCCATCTGAAGAAAAAGTATTAATCAATATGAAAAAAGCTCAAATTCCTAACATTAGAGTTAGGATTGCCAAGAGGAAAGCACCAGATTGATGAACACATTATTCTTAGCACTACCTGAACCACATATTAAGTGTGTATGGACATTGTTGGATAATTTCTTAGTGGTATTAGCATGGAATCATTCTCAATCTGGGGATTATTTTGTTGTGTTTAGATTGATCTACGTACAGGGTATGGTAGTTAAGTCACTAAGTTCACATATTAATCCTACACTGTTCAGATCCAAAAAGAAGACAAGGTTTGTGTACAAGTTTGAATTATTTTGCTTTTTATTGCATACCCAGAGGGTGTTACTCAGTGGTATTAGTATGTTATCATACTCAATCTGAGGTTACTATATGGTTATGTGATGGAAGTGTTCAACGAAATTGGAAACTTTTTACAAATAGGCATAACAGTACTGTTGTGCTTTGCACAACCTTATTTTTATCCTATTTTTTGAAGTTCTGGACGTCCCAATGACTTGGAAATTGGTTGTGCTACAATATTGGAAGCTTAGTGGAGTCCCTAATGGTCCATTACATATACACGAAGTTGTCTTAATTGTTGCTGCTCGACAGAATGTGTATGGCATTAACAGAAGACCTGTGCATCTCAGTTACTTGATGTTTTTGTTGTTAGTATTGTGCATGTCTTTTATGCGAACAATGCTAAGGAAGCAAGTCTGGACAACAATGGTATCAATTGGGATCATTTTATTCACGCATGAAGCTGCAGCTATACAATGGATTTAGCAGTCAAGATTGTGCATCCTTTAATACATCTGATTTGGTCTGTCATACTTAGTATACTATATTGTCTTTATTCAGTTATATGAGTGTGTTACTTAGTATACTATATTGTCTTTATTCAGTTATATCAGTGTGTTCACACACTCATTCTAAAGATGACAATGCAGCAAACAAGGTACGCTTAAGGGGGAAACAGTTGTTACTCTTTTTTAATTGGCATGAATATCATTTGAACATTAATGAAGATTGGAAGTTTTTGCTGAGTTTAAGTTGTTGGTGTATTGATTTGGAATTCAGTTTGGCCTTTTGAATGAATACTCTGGCGCCTAGTGAGAGCTTGATAGGTGCTATTTGGTATTTGCCGTTGCCAATTGGATTCACACACACTAACATGACTATGTCAGCATTACATGATGTAATAGCTAGTCATTTAATATTTGGTCTTTTATTTGTATTAGTAGCTGCTAGCTTCATGCAACTATTATTCAGATTTGGACATATTGTATGTTTTGGACCCTCTTTGGAATTTTATTTATATATTAGCCACTAGAAAAATAGCCTAGTGGAGTATTTGCTAAAAAAATAAGAACATTATTAAAGTCACTAGATAATTTATTAATATTCTAATTAAAAGAAACCATATATTGCTTGTAAATTTTCTTTCTCTTGTAACTAAAAATAAAACTTGTATTCTAACTATATGAACACATTTTTTTGTAATTTTTAATTTAATTTATTTTTCAGAAAATATCTATTATAGGAAATAAATGTTTAAAGTATCAACATTATACCTAAAAGAATTATTTACATTAAAATAGTATAGAATTCGGGTGTCGTCAAAAATTAGTTGTTCATAACATACCCCTCTTTGCTTGGAAACATGAAAAGTTTTCAGGCAAAGAAAAATGAACAAGGTGACGGATTTTTACCTTACTATTATTTGAAAAGGAGAAAAAGATAAAATAAAAAGATGTGACCGAGTCTTGGTTTTAGGTAGCCTACATACCCGCGTTATAAGGGAATTAGGTTATGTGTAGTTCAGGTGGAAGAAGAGTGATGGAGTATGCTTAGATGGAGAGAACATTGAGGTTCCGTCAAAGTTCCGATCTGCTGTTCCTACTATTACATCAAAATAAAAGAAAATTACATACTCTTAAAATCTAAGATTTACAAAATTTCTATCTATACGACATTTGGTGTCTTGTCTTGATTCTTGACTTGCTTCCCCCATTAACTTTAGACTT
The DNA here is from genome assembly GCA_026770625.1 of Nicotiana glauca. Lineage (NCBI taxonomy): Eukaryota > Viridiplantae > Streptophyta > Magnoliopsida > Solanales > Solanaceae > Nicotiana > Nicotiana glauca. The sequence goes on along the minus strand of MU701087.1, from coordinate 61,393 downwards.
GAAACTTCATGATCTCGATGCAACAAATTATGAAATATTCTCATATGCCTACTCCTTGATCAGGTGATAAGAAGATGGATCTTGAAATCCTATGCCTCTTCATGCAGTGTGTCAAAGATGGTTCGACTGATATTGAGATCAAACCTTCTCCACTTTCTATGACGAGGGCTAGAATATTATTTTTTCATATCCAATACATGTTTTGCAAAAAAACCTACAAGTCATCACAAACAAAATATTTCTGCCCCAGTTTGCACTGGGAAATATCTGTGAGTTATTGAAAACACATTAAACTATCTTTGCTATTGCAGAATAAAGAATCGAAAAGGACATTTTTTTATAACAAGGGATGGTGTACCCTACATTAACAATAAGAAAACCAACTAGGAGATGTAATACCATGTGTTGGCAATAAGATGAGGCTCGTGGCACTCTGAGATGCCACTTGAAAATATTGTACCCTATGTTGGCAGAAAGTAACACAGTTAGGGGATGTAGTATCCTATGTTAGAAATAAAATGAGGCTCGTGGAACTCTGGGATGCTACTAAAGAATGTCGTACTCTATGTAGGCCAAAAAGTAATGCAGCCAGGGGATATAGCAGCCAGTGTTGGCAATAAGGTGAGGCTCATGGCACTCGAGATGCTACTTGGGATTGTCTTACCCTATGTTTGCAATAAAAGAGAGGCTTGTGGCACTATGAGATCTTATTAGGTAATGTTGTACCCTATGTTGGTAGAAAGTAATGATATCAGGGGATGTAGTACCATGTGTTTGGAAATAAAGTGAAGCTCATGGCTCTCTGAGACGCTACTAGGAGATGTCGTAACGTATGTTGGCAACGAAAAATCCAACCAAGCGATGTAGTGCCCTGTGTTGGCAATACAATAAGGCTTGCAGCGTTCTATGATGCTACTAGAGAATGTTGTACCCTATGTTTGTAACAAATGAGGCTTGTGGTGCTCTGAAATGCTACTACAGAATGTCATACCCTATGTTGGCAATAAGTAAATCAATCGGGGAATATAGTACCCTATGTTAGAAATAAAATGAGACTCGTGGAACTCTGGGATGCTACTAGAGAATATTATACTCTATGTAGGCAAAAGTTAATGCAGCCAGGGGATGTAGTACCTTGAGGTGAAGATAGAGTATTCCCTATAATGAAACTAAAAATAACATGACTTCATGTATATTAGAAGGAAATCAAGGATTTGAGAACTTCACTTGGAGATGTTCGTCCTTCCATGAACTGTTTCCTAAAATAGTTTTGTTCCTGTTCTAAACAAAGAAAGATTCGTTAGTTTTAAAATGGTGGTCAGTTTGTGGACTTGATTTCTTGGCCATATTGACCTTGCGTCCATTACACTTGTTAGAAAAATGCCTCTATCGATGGTCGTACAAATTATCAAGAGATTCTGTATTTACTTTCTGAAGATCTTCTTACTTAACATCAATACCTGACTACTTTGCGTCTATCACCTTGTGTGTTTATGGTGCAAACAACCTTGCTAACTTTTAACTAAGTAACTTTTATTGACCCTTAAAACGTTATTCAGCCCTTCAAGCCTTTTACTTGTCATAATAAATCACAGATATATTTATTCCTTTGCCCATACATTTTATGCCCAGAAAGTTTTGCTTCATGTAACGGGGAAACTGTAACCAATTTTGCAGCCTTTTATTTGCTTTACTTTGACAAAATTAAACTGAAAGAGACTCAAAAAAGTAATGCAAAAGGAAATAAGAAGGTGAAATAATAGGTATTATTACTTAATCAAGAAGCGTCCCTTTCAGAGGGAAAAAAATAAGAAAGGACTTATCTGGAGGAATATGCTAACTTCAATGAACATGACACACACTTTGGAATGGATGTCCGATCCGTGAGCTGTCTAATTCTCGAAATCTGTTGTATGCTTCCCTTTGAAGCTAAGTTCTTTGTCTTAGCCATGCTTTTGCCAAAAAAATATGAAGACCTAAATCGATCAATGATACCCTTTGTGGGTTTTCACCAACTGACCTCTCTCATTTATCTTTCTCTCATCTCACCTTTGCCTTTTAGTGCCCGGGTTTTTTTTGCAAATAAGACTATATCATTTTATTTTTATCTCTTTACAATGGCTGAGGTATCACTGTAACATACCAACTTAGCATCCTCAAAAGTCAATCAGAAGGTCTTAAAAGGGAAAGGTAAAAGGAAATATTCAACTGAATTACAACTTTTGGAACCATTTTGACGGAAAAGCCATCAAAAAACAAAATAAAATCATGCCCCGATTTCTTTGAATATTGGGAAAATGTGGATTTTTTATTTTGGTGTGATTGAATCCTAGAGTGAGGCTGCCTACGTATCCTTGCGAAATTAGGTCGGACGTTGTTCAATTAACAAGAACTTATTTTGATGATTTTTATTTTTTTCTTTTTCTTTTTGTTTTTTTATTAGGTACATTAGTTCCAAAAGAGGGGAAAACAAAAAAATATAAACAAGGCTTCAAAGGGCTAACTATGGTTGACCAATGTTTGGGTAGCGAGAATAACTGCCTTTCATCATCCCAGCATGAGAATGCAAAGTATATATATATAAAAAAATTCCTAATAGAAGAGTGTCAGACATAGTATCTCTTGACCACATTAGAATTGACGGATATATCTGTGACCTTTCCTTCTATATATGGCAAGTGTAGAGCTCTTTTTGACAATACTTTCTTGATGAGGTAAGGACCTTTCCAATTCAGGGCGAACTTTCCTTTTGTTTCTTCCTGGTGCGGAAAGATGCATTTCAAAACAAGTTATCCTACCTTAAATTTTCTTGGGCGCACTTTCTTATTGTAAGCGCATTCCATTCTTTGTTGGTATAACTGACCAAAACAAACTGCCGCCAAAATCTTTTCATCAATTAAACTCAACTATTCCAGTTGTGACTTGACCCAATCAATGTCCTCGATTCCTTCTTCAACAATGATTTGGAGATATGGAATCTCAACTTCAGCAGGTATGACCGCTTTAGTGCCATAAACCAATAAGTAGGGTGTTGTGCCAACTGATGTACGGACAGTTGTCCGGTATCCCAAAAAGAGCAAAAGGTAGTTTCTCGTGCCATTTTCTAGATCCTTGGACCATCTTCCTAAGAATCTTCTTTATGTTCTTATTCGCAGCTTCAACATCTCCATTAGCTTTGGGCCAGTAAGGAGTAGAATTGTAATGCTCAAATTTAAATTATTCGCATACCTCCTTCATCATATGACTATACATATTAGCAGCACTATTTGTAATAATGGTTTTTGGATTACCGAAATGGCAGATAATGTTGGAGTGAAAAAAGTCTACTATTGCGTTCTTGGTAACTACTTTCAATGTAATTTCTTTCACTCATTTGGTGAAGTAATCAATTGCAACCAAGATGAATATATGCCCATTTGAAGCTTTTGGCTTGATTGGGCCAATGGCGTCCATTCCCCAAGAAATAAAAGGCCAAGGAGACGACATAGGATACAACTGTGAAGGAGGAGAGTGAATCAAATCACTGTGAATCTTACACCTGTGGCACTTACGAACAAAACGAAAGTAATCTCGCTTCATAGTAAGCCAATAATATCATGCCGAAGTATTTTCTTTGCTAGAACATATTCATTCATGTATGGACCACAAAATACCGAATTCACCTCATTCGTAATCATTTCAGCTTCTTTGGCATCCACATATCTTAATAAATTCAACTCTCGGGTTCTTCTGTATAAGATTTCCCTACTCAAAAAGAAACCATTAGAGAGTTGCCTTATAGTTCTCTTTTGATCCCTATTGGCATGTTCTGGATATTCTCTTGTTTTTAGAAATTGTTTAACATCACGGTACCATGGTTCACCATCTGGTTCTACTTAAATTGTATTGCAATAACCATGTTGATGCCTAATTTGAATTTCTAATGGGCCAATGTGAGTATTGCCCGGATATGGAAGCATTAAGGCCAGGGTGACCAATGCATCAGCTAATTCATTGTGAAACCTAGGAATATACCTGAAATCGATTGAATTGAACATTTTACTAAGATCCTCCACATATTGTCTATATGGAATGAGCTTGATGTCTCGAGTTTCCCAATCACCTTGAGCCTACCGAATAAGGAAATCCGAATCTCCCATTTCCAACAGTTCATGCACATTTAGGTTTATTGCCATGTTTAGACCCATGATGCAAGCTTCATATTCTGCCGTGTTATTTGTATAGAAGAAACAAAGTTGTGACATGGCATGGTAATGTTGCCCACTAGGTGATATAAGAATTGCCCCAATCACTATGCCTTTGATGTTGACAGCCCCATGAAAGTATAATTTCCAAATTTGATTGTCATCTTGGAATACATCTTCAACTAAATTAACCTCTTCATCTGGGAAATATGTGTTCAAATATTCATACTCATCATCATCCGGGTTTTCTACCAGAAGATCAGCTAAAGTTTGTGCCTTCATAGTAGTACAAGTGACATATACAATATCAAACTATGTGAATAAGATTTGCCACTTTTCTAATCTACCGTTTGGCTTTGACTTATGAAAGATGTACTTTAGAGAATTCATTCAAGATATGAGGCAAGTTTTATAGGCCAAAAAATAATGTCTAACCTTTTGGGCGATCCAGGTTAAGGCACAACATGTCCTTTCCAAAAGAGTGTATTTGGCCTCATAAGTACGCATAAGTAGTGAACTTTTTTCTCAAATAATAGATTGCTTGATCCTTTTTTCATGTTGCATGAACGCAACCAAAGGAACTATCCATTACTGACATATATAAAAACAGAGGCCTACCAGGCTCCGGCATGACCAAACCAGTGGGATTTGACAAATATTCCTTGATCTTATCAAAAGCTTCTTGGAACTCATCTGTCCACTTGATAGTGGAGTTCTTTTTCAACAACTTGAAAATAGTCTCACATGTGGTTGTAAGCTGCACGATGAACCTGCTGATGTAGTTCAACCTCCCGAGTAATCTCATGAATTCTTTTTTATTCTTCGGGGGAGGCAGCTCTCGAATGGTCTTTATCTTCGAGAGATATAACTAAATGCCTCTTCGACTAACTATAAAACTTAAAAGCTTCCTTGAAGGAACTCCAAATGCACATTTGGCTGGATTGAGTTTGAGATTATACCTTTGTAGCCTTTCGAAGAACTTTTTCAAGTCTTGAACATGGTCATCTTGTGTTATGGACTTAATGATCACATTATCAACATACACTTCAATCTCTTTGTGCATCATGTCATGGACGATGGTGGTTATGGAACTCATGTAAGTTGCCCCGATATTCTTTAAACCAAATGGCATGAACCTATAACAATAAGTTCCCCATGGAGTGGTGAAGGTGGTTTTTTCTCCATCTACTTCATCCATCAGAATTTGGTGATACCCAGCATAACAATCCACAAAAGATTGGATCTCATGTTTAGCACAATTGTCAACAAGGATATGAATGTTGGGTAAGGGAAAGTTGTACTTTGGACTTTCTTTGTTTAAATCCCAATAGTCAACACAAACTCTAATTTTCCAATCCTTATTTGGCACCGACAGAACATTTGCTAACCATTTAGTTGTTTCGTGATTTCTTCTTTAATCTTATAACTCATTTCCATCTTAAACTTCCTTTGTTTTTGCTGGATTGGTGAAAATTTAGGATATATGGGAAGCTTATGGACCACTAAATCGGCACTCAAACCCGACATGTCATCATACAACCAAGCAAATGCATCTCTATACTTGAATAAAACTTAAATTATGTCATCTCTCATCTTTTTTCAGTATGAATGCTTATTTTTGTTTCTCTGGTTTCTTCAGGACTTCCCAATTTAATTTTCTCAGTTTCATTTAAGTTAGGCTTAGTCTTATACTCAAATTGATCCAATTCTCTTTTTTATTTCCTTAAAAGCCTCATCTTCATCATACTCAACTTTTTGATTCATTATTTCGAGGTTAGACAACTTTGTAAGATCTGGGCACGAATTCCACGTCCATGTCATGTTTTTAAATCCAGCATTAACGAAACATAAAATCATAAAAAATTAACAAAAATTATAAAAAGGAAAAAGACAGAATTCTACTATGAAACTGGAACTTCATTAATTGAATTTGAAAGGATATAAGGGTTAATATCAAAGCAAGGCAATTAAACTAAACTATTTGGATTACAACCCTGAAAATAATCCAAATACATAAAAAGCAACAAAACAGACTACCAAGACTCTTTCCTGATGGGAAAATGAGTTCCTTTCCAATTGTTGAGCGAGGTATCAGCACCAATCACCCGAACACTTGTACGGCTAGGGCCCTCACTAACTTGAACCATATTGATCCCATAGAGCATCTCCTTTAGACCTTGGAAAACTTCATCAAAGTCATCCTAGGTAGAAGGATTTTGGACTTCTTCATATTGTGGCTTGGCGAAAGAGTAGGCAATGTGAGGGATTGGTTTGGACAATTTCCAACCATTCTTCTTGTAGGCCTTGGCTCTGTTTATGCCAGCTGATGTTGGTTTAAAACCCAAGCCAAATGTATATTTCTTCGAAAAGGGATCAATGGGGTTCACAATTCCTTACAGAGAGGATCATAATCCTTTTTCTTGGTTCATAGTCATTCCTCAACATCAGCGAAGCTACCATCATAGATGTGGATGAAAGGCGGGATACAGAATTAGTTTTCCTTCTTCCACCCGGTCCACCTCAATCACCTCAAATGATTTCTATATGAAGGATTCATATCCTTCCTTTTCCTCGATGCATGGAATGGATGAGTCATTATAGATGGATGAGTCGTCCTCCCCATGAACAATAATTTCTTGCATGTCATACTCGAATTTGACCATTTGATGTAGGGTGGATGGTACAGCTCTGTCCATATGGATCTACAGCCTTCAAGAAGAAAATTATAGTATTTTTTCATATCCAACACTTGAAAGACAATGTTAAAATCAATCGGGCCAATTGTTATAGTGAATTCGATTTCCCCAATAGTGTCCCTTCTTGAGCCATCAAAAGCTCTGATGGTGACATTACAAGTCTGAATTCTATTAGTGTCAATGTTCAACTATTGTAGAGTAGAAAGAGGGCATACATCTACAATTGATCCTCCATCAATCATGACTCCTTTTACGTAATGCCCTTCACATTTGAGCATAAGATTCAAAGCTTTATTGTGCCCAACCCCTTCCTCGGGTAAATCATCATCACTGAAAGAAATTTTGTTCAACTCAGAGAATATTTTAGCCATTTTTCTAGATGATTCACCTTTTTCTTTTCTGAGACATATGCCTCGTTCAAAGTTTTGATCAACACACGACGATGTTCTTCCGAGTGCAAAAGAAAAGATAACAAAGATATCTGAGTAGGGGTTTTCCTTAATTGGTTAATGATTGAGTAGTCTTGCATTTTCTTTTTCTTAAGGAATTCCTCCGCTTCTTTTTTTGCAACGTGTTCTTGTACTTGCAAGTGACTTTCCCTCGCTTTCTTAGCTTTTCTCAATTCCTCTGGTGAGTATCACCTTAAGCCCCCCATTTCATCTATTTCTTCCACTATATATTTTCCTTTGTATGTCATGACAGTCTTGTTACAATTTTAGGGAATAGATTTTGTGTTTGTCACTTGGAGTTATGCAACAGGTAAGATCACAACTGGCTCTGTTATTTTTCTCAAACAATTATTTGGAAAAATCTAGTAAATGCCCCCAAGGATTTAAAGTTTTGGCCCACCCAATTGAACGTCAACCTTTTTTGTGTTCCAGGGACATAGTGAACCATTTTTTCAGAATCTGCCAAGTTTGAACTAAAACTCGCACTTTTCCCAATCAATGATGCCAATTCCGGCGGGCTTACTATCACTTTTGGATCTTGCCCTATGATTCCAACAACCATTTCTGTCTTGCTAGATTGTTTATAATCTCGATCATCACAAATCATCCCAATAAAATGTGTGTTATCGTAAGCTGGGAGCGGATTGTTTGTGATATTAGGAGTATCCTCATTATTTGTCACCACAACTGCCTTTGCTTCAATCAAAATTTCAATGGATTTCTTTAATGTCCAACAATTTTTGGTACTATGAACTTGGGTGTTAGAGTGATACTCACATCTTGCATTAGAGTCAAAACCTTTTGAACTTGGATTCACATAACGCGACATGATAGGTTCAATCAACTTCAACTGCATCAACTTTCAAAATAGGCTTGTATACAATTCTCCAATTGGAGTGAACTCTTTCTTTGGATCCTATTCTCTGACATATTCCTGTCTGGGACGAGGATTACATGGCACGTAAAAATTTGGCCAGAGTTAACGGGAGACTTATGGAATCAGTGTCCATGATTGGGAGGCCTAGCATAAGCCTGAGCATTAAACATTGTGTATTGTTGCAAGGGAACTGAGTACCGGGGACCCTGAGGTGGATAATAATTCTGATGAGAATTGGATTGTCCTTGTTGGAATTGAACATAATAAGGAACTAATCCTCTTTGAACTCCCCCGAACCCAGATGCTATCATGGATTCTTCCTCCTTTTTCCAATTTCTGAAACTGCCTGACCTGCTTTGAATTGCTTGTGTGGTCGCCTTAAGGGCTTCCTGACTCACAATTTTGCTCGACTTCATGCCATTCTCAACTATTTCCATAATATCAATCACCTCAGAAAAACGTTTACCAATACCGACTAACATATAATGGAGGTAATCAAGATCCCGATCTTGGAGAAAATAGTCAATCATTTCTGCTTCTTTCATTGGTGGTTTGACCCTAGCAACCTGCTCTCTACACTTGATATCATATTCTCTTAAGCTTTTTGTTAGTTTCTTCTTTATGTTGATGAGAGAAGAGCGGTCTGGCACTATATCAATATTTTTTTTACTGAAACTGTTGGACAAAATTTTGATCCATGCCATTTCAAACATGCCAGTGAAAGATGTCTTGATCTATGAACCACTATAACGTAATTTGTGTCAAACTTTCCCCAGAATAAGACATGAGTAATTCTTATTTACCTCCTGCTCCCCTTAGTTTGTTACAATACCTCTTCAAATGGGCAACAAGTTAACCATGCCCGTCATACTTGTCAAACATGGGGGGTCTTGAAGTCGGGTGGCAAATAAACATGAGGGAACAAGCATAGATCATTAAACGAAACACTGTTGTGGCCCCCCAAACCCTGTATGTTTCTCTTTGTTTGTTTCAAGCTCTTCATTTTTCTGGTCATTTCCTCTTGTTCCATATTCTTGTCCGGCTTTTCAATCTCAACTGGGAACATGTTATGAAGAGTGTGCTTGTATGCATCTGGAACCTTGAAAGTCAGTTCTGGAGAATAATGTTGGGCATCATGAGCATTTAGCTATGGATCATTGTTGAGCTTTTGAGCGAGAGCAGGTTGAGGAATGGTGAAAGTAAGGAAAATGGGTATAGTAGGTGTGTCATTTCTGAGGGGTGTGGTTGGAGGACGTGGAATGGAGGTACCGGGGATAGTGGGAAGGTTAATGCTAGGACTGAATCCAGGTTGGTACAATGGGTTACTTGTTATGAAGATGGGCACTTGATTTGCAACTGACACATTATGAAGATTATCCGAAGGCCCTATAGGTAGTGATGGTGGTGCATGTCCGTTCACCCAAGCTTGGTACATCTCTGCCAATTGTTGTTTCAACACTCTTACTTCTTCAAACAGTCTTGAACCTTGTTCGACCAATTGTCCAAGGACGTCATCATATCTAACTCATTCCCACTGTTGTTTTCCATTCTACTTTTTCCTTTTGATCTTGTGTTGTAAGGATGAGTCGCTAGTTTAAACCACAAACCAACCACCTCTGTTTAACTTTATCTATTTAAAAATGACAAACAGCAAACATGTTAGAGTTAGGCATTTTGCAGATATTAATCACACATTGTATGTCATGCACCTAATGTCATTTTCATTTCTAAAATGAGCTTGTAAGGCTGTATGCTTCATCTTGACTTATTGGTTTACTTCATCTTAGATTTAATGCTCTCTTTTATTTCCTTTTTTTTAATTTTCTCTCATATTCTTTTTATTATGGCTATGATCGCATCCGATGGGGATTGCCTACGTATCATGACACCGCATGAATCATACCATTATGTTGTTTAGGATGATTGGGAATAAATTAAATAAACTAACTTTATTGTGGGAATTTTCTAAAGAAGAATTTTTTTTGGATTTTGAATTTATTTTTTGGGAATTTTTTAAAGAAAGACTTCTAAATAACAAAGAACATATTTTTGGATTTTGAACTTTTATTTTGAATTTATTAAAGAAAAGACTTCTAGAGAAAAAAAAACATTTTAAATTTTGAATTTTCCTTTTAATTTTCGAAAGAAGAACTTCTGAAGAAGAACGAAAGTATTTTTAAATTTTGAGAAGAAAGTAAAAGAAAATATTTTTGGATTTTCAAAAATTGGGGCCGGACCTGATGAAGGTAGCCTACATATCTTCCATCCGGTGAGAACTAGACCTGCGTAGTTCGGTTAAAATAACTAAAACAACTTCTTTTTTTAGATTGTAATTTTACATACCATAACCTTTCAGAGTTTTATTTAAAAGGAAAACGAGTATTTTATGAAAACTTGGAAATTTTCTCTTTCTCTCCCTTTTGTTCAATCAATCTATCCTAAAACCGGTTAATATTTGAGCGAAGTCTACCAAATAATATTACATATAGCACATAAAGATGAACATGTTGGTCCGAAAAATTGGTACCTGTCCTAGACGGGCCCGACCCCTGTGCCGAGTCCCGCTAAGTCCAATGCACATGATGAAAATAAAGCGTAGCCTACTAGGAATATTCATTGCTTGTGGCTTATTCTTCTAAGTTTTCAAATCCTATAGGAGATGGTATCTAGACCTGGCTTACCCGGGTGGACAACTCGAGCCAAGGAGCGTTAAGCATCAGCAGTAGTAGAACAACACTAGCTAGCTAATGGTTGTCCCGCCTTAACATGTGTTACTAAATCCTTCACCAGAAGCTGGTAGGCTAACTGGCTTTATCTCAAGACATAAATTTTGTGATGTTGGTAGGCAAACACAACATAACTACCTATCAGAAGACTCAGATGAGTGCGAGAGAGGATAGAGTTTATATCACAATTCAAAGAAATATTAGTGTCGTAAATAATTGACAAATAGTACATTTGGCTTCCAAACACAATAATATCCAAAAAAATAATAAAACCCAAACAAGAATCAATATACAAACCTCGAATTCTAATTGATTGTCCATAGCAGAGTCGCCAGAGCTGTCAAACCTCTTTTTTTTGCCACACGCCTGTTACATGGTTGAGTTAGAAGAGTGTTTTCAATTAAAGTGACATTTTGAGAAGGGATTATTTATTTGGAGTCGCCACTTAGAATTGAGTTTTGGTGTTCCAAGTCACCTTTATCCTGAATCCCTTATCAAAAGGAAGGTTTGACTCCTAATTTATGGTCTACAAAAATAGAAGACTGGTAAGGAATTCTGTTAACTGGGGGAAAGGTGTAAAGTACCCCTCGAGTCCCGTGGTTCTATCACGATCGCTTCACTGACTAATTTAAAGCTTAAATTAATTTTTTGGCTATTCTTGTATTTTATTGATTATGGCTTATTGACTACCGCTTACTTACTTATTATATTTTATTCATTGTGTTCACCCAGATACGGTGTCCATACAAGGAACTTCTTTGAAACTAAATGTTAAACCAAGGTACAAAATGTACACTTGGTTATAACATAATTATATTAAACTTAAAGGCATCGAGACGCGGAATGCACACATGACCTTTTATTATTTAAGCATATCAATCCAATATTCAGGTATGAATGGATTGACCCCTCCCCTTGCATGTATCACCTTGCCCACGAGATCTAACCATTGTCTACAATATCGAGCAACAAGAATCAGTTATAGTTCAAATGTACAATAGGAAAGAGTTGCAGAAAAAATAGTATGCAGGGTAGGGAAGTGCGGTCCACACATTTTTTAGTGCATCTATAGATGGCTTTGTGGCCGCAGTGGTGATTCTGTGGTCCGCACAATTATTAGTGCGGCCCCACAATTGAAATGTGGTATGCACAATTTTTAGTACGGGCGCACATTGGGACCTCAAAAATGACAACTCTCTGAAGACAGGGAATTGCTCGATCTGCGACCGTAGTTCAATTTCTGCGAACATCACATTTTCAAGTGTGGTCCGTACAATCATGCTACACCAATGCCCTAGCCTACTGTTCTGTAGACCACACATTCGTTGTGTAGCCGCACAATTCAAAAATAAACTACAGTAAACTTAGCACGCACAATTTAGACATGGTAGTAGCAATATAGACATGACAGATAGAATACCCATCCCCCGTATAAAAAATAAGAAGTTACCCAACACCGATTACAGCCCAGAAGATTATGAATTTGACATTAGATCTAAAAATAACTAAACTAATTATGAACAAATTTAAGAAAATTGAAAATTTTTGAAGATGAATTGAACATACCAATAATGTAGTGATGCTAAGGAAGAATCAAAGACGTTGAATTGAGTGTTAGATGCTTGAATCAGTTGAGTGCAATAGGTTTTCCTTTGTTTTAACTTTTTAGAGTTTGTAAAGTTTCAAAAGTAGTGAGAAGGCTACTATTTATACTTATCGTGATTTGCCAAATGTTCGGCAGATGAGTGTGGCCCCAAAATTCCTTCGGCGGTCCACACTCTATTACCTGATGTGCAGTTTCCTTTTGAAGTTCTGTAGTCCACACATTTTTTAGTGCGGCTGTATATTTTGGTGCGGACAATACATTTAATTGTGCAACCGCACTTTGGCCATCTCTCTGACAAGCAAACTTCAGAGAGTGTGCAATTTTAGCTTTCTAGTTGTGGGGCCTGCACAAGAATTGTGTTTCCATAGATCCTCTTCTGTTGTGGCATTATGAATTGTGCGGTCCGTACAATAAATGTGCGGTATGCACTTTTTCCTTACTTAGCCAACATTTTCTTAGCACAATCCCTATACATCACACTCATTCCTACAACATACTTCAAAACCAATTAGCATAAAATATGACCTATCTAAAGAAGAAGAAAATGAAAAAGAAAAAGAAACATTGGTTTCCTCCCAGAAAGCGACTGATTTAACATTGCAGCACGATGCAGATTACCATCACTTGAAATGAAGAACCGCCACGACATGGCCATCATCAACTTTTCCCAGATAGTGTTTCACCTGGTGACCATTGACTCTAAACACCTCATCATTTTTATTTTTCAAGTCCAATGTACCAAAGGATGTCACACCCACAAACTAAAATGGGTCACTTCATTTGGACTTCAACTTTCCCCGTAGACATCCATAACCTAGAATTGAACAAAACAATCACCTTCTTTAAATTCCTTGTTCCGAATATAGTTGTCATGTAGGGACTACATCTTCTCTTTGTATAAGGACGAACTTGTATATGCATGGTACCAGAACTCATCTAGCTTATTCAATTATGCCACCCTTAAGTTGGCGGTGACATCCCACTCAAGATTCAACTTTTTTAAAGCCCACATATCTTTGTGCTCAAGTTCCACTTAAAGATGACAAGCTTTTCCGAATACCAACTGGTATAGAGACATTCCAATCGGTGTTTTGTAAGCCGTACTATAAGCCCATAAATCATCATCAAGCTTCTTTGACCAATCTGTCCGGTTGACATTAACTGTTTTGGAGAAAATACTCTATCTCCCGGTTGGAGACTTCCACTTGACCACTTGCTTGAGGATGATAGGGGGTCGTGACACCGTACTTGGTGAGTAAGGTATCAAAAGTGTTTTTACAAAAGTACGATCCCTCATCATTTATGATAGGCCTTGGAGTACCAAATTTTGTAAAGATGTTCTTCTTCAAAAACAACACCGCACTTCTCGATTCATTGTTGGGAAAAGCAACGACCTTAACCCACTTGGACACATAATCAACCATGACCAAGATGTAGGTGTTTCCACAAGAACTCACGAACAGACCCATGAAGTCAATACCTCACACATTGAAAATGTCAATCTCCAAAATGGTGTTGAGGGGCATCTCATTTTTCTTTGAGATTCCACCAGCCCTTTGACATTCATCACAACCCTTGACAAGATCACTTGCATCCTTGTAGAGAGCGGGCCAGTAGAAACTGCAACTTAACAGTTTGGCCGTCGTTCTTGCTCCACCATGGTGACCACCATACGACGAAGAATGACAAGTCCAAAGAATTTCAATTTGCTCCTCCTCTAGTACACATCTTCTAATCACTCCATCCATACAGATCCAGAAAAGTTAAGGTTAATCCCAATAATAGTATTATCAATCATGTTTGTGCTTATCCCTTTGGTTTGAAGAGAACTTAACCGGAATTATACCACTCACAAGATTGTTTGCTAGATCCGCGAACCAAGGCACCTTTTTCATATAAATAGCCAAAAGTTTCTCATCAAGGAAGGAGTCATTGATTTCAAGGCCATAATGCGACCTCCCCTCTTCCTCCAAATGAGACAAGTGGTTCGCTACTTGATTTTCACTTTCTTTTTTATCTTGGATGTCTATATAAAACTCTTGGAACGAAAGTAACAATCTCGTCAATCGGTCTTTTGAATATTTCTTGCTCATAAGATAGCGAAGTGTTGTGTGATCCATATAAACAATCACATTTACCCCAAACACAATGGCAAGGAGCTCTTTTTCCGTAACGATGTAGTTGACTGGGGTACTATTCATGGTGTTGCTTGCATAATAAACCATATGAAAGATCTTGTTGAAGTGCTGCCCCAAAACATCCCCCACCACTACATCACTTCCATCGCACATGATCTCAAAAGGAACACTCCAATTTGGAACAGTGATGATGGGAGTAGTAGTCAAAATAAGATTTATCAATTTAAAGGCTCTCATACAATCATCATTGAAATGAAACATAGCATCTTTCTCCAAAATCTTGCATAACGGGTTTATCACTTTAGAGAAATCCTTGATAAAACGCCGATAAAATTCTGCGTGGCCTATGAAACTCCGCATGTCATTGACTGAAGTTGGAGGTGGAAGTTTAGAAACCACCTCAATCTTTTCCTTCTCGACTACAATTCCATTCTTTGAGATCTTGTGGCAAAGAACAATGCCTTCTTCAACAATGAAATAAAACTTCTCCCAATTGAGCACCAAGTTTGTTTCTTCACATTTTGCCAGCACTTTGTCCAAGTTTTCTAAATAATCATCAAAAGAATTCCAGACCATTGAGAAGTCATCCATGAATACTTCAAGGAATTCCTCCACCATGTACGTGAAGATAGCCATCATACATCTTTAAAAAGTAGTCGGTGCATTGCGCAACCCAAATGGCATCCGCGAGAATGCAAATGTATCATAAGGACATGTAAAAGTAGTTTTCTCATGATCCTCCAGAGCAATAAGAATTTGACTGTAGCCGGAATACCCATCAAGGAAACAATAGAAAGCACGACCTGCTGATTTTCTAAGAATTTGATCTAGAAAGGGAAGTGGGAAATGATCCTTCCTTATGACTTTGTTGAGCTTGTGATAGTCCATACACACTCTCTACCTGGGCACCATTCTTCTAGGAATCA
The DNA here is from genome assembly GCA_026770625.1 of Nicotiana glauca. Classification (NCBI taxonomy): domain Eukaryota; kingdom Viridiplantae; phylum Streptophyta; class Magnoliopsida; order Solanales; family Solanaceae; genus Nicotiana; species Nicotiana glauca. The sequence goes on along the minus strand of MU701087.1, from coordinate 45,791 downwards.
ACTTATTCTTATAATTGGTGACCACCGTCATGCCCCATTTCTTTGGGACACATTGAACCGGAGAAGTCTAAGAACTATCGAAAATGGGGTAAATAACCCTGGAATCTAACCACTTGATGATCTCTTTTTTACAACATCTTTCATGGCTTCATTTAGTCTCCTTTGATGTTAAATAGATGGTTTGCCACGTTCCTCCAAGTTAATCTTGTGCATGCAAAATGCGGGGCTTATCCCCCGAATATCCGCCAATGTCCATCCAATAGCCTTCTTCATCTATTGTAGCACCACTAATATTGACTCTACATGTATGTTAGTCAAACAAGAGGAATGAATAACAGGTAAAGTAGAAGAAAGGCCAAGAAATTGAAGATATGGAGGCAATGGCTTCAACTCCAAAATGGGAGGCTCCTCAATTGAAGGCTTTGTTGGAGGAGTGGTTTTATTCTCAAGATCCAAGAACAATTTGTGGGGTTCATAAGTGTACGACCCCATTCCATGCAAAGAGTTTGCACATTCCACATAACCCTCCATTTCTCATCATCATAATTAAACAAGATGGCCTCCATTGTAGCATCAACATTTATCACAACACTTGTTTCATCCACAATCACATTGGTCACCAACTCCACGAAAGTCATACCTCATTGCTATTGGATATCCTCACAGACTTACCCACATGGAAAACCACTTTATCATCTCCAAACAGGAAAGTAAGTTCTCCGGCTTCAACATTAACTAAAGCCTTCCCTGTATTAAGGAAAGGTCTCTCAAGAATAATCGGCACCTCATAGTCAATCTCACAATAAAGAATAAAAAAATTCACTGGTAGAAAGAATTTATCAACACAAACCAACACATCATCAATTATACGCAACGGTCTCTTCATGGTACGATCGACCATTTGTAATTTAATAGATATGGGTCTTGGTTGCCCAATCCCCGAAGTCTTAAAAATCGAATAGAGCATCAAACTGATACATGCACAAGATCAAAGAGCTTTAGCAAAGTCGGCACTTCTAACGGTACAAGGGATAGTGAAAGCATCGAAATCTTCCAATTTAGGAGCCATTAAGTGCATAATTTCACTCACTTAGTGAGTCATGTTTATAGTTTCACAATTATCAACCGCATCTTTGTCACCAAATCCTTCATGAAATTTAAATGATGGGCATTTGCTCCAAACCCTCAACCAATGGAAAATTAATAGATAGACTCTTCATTATGTTACTGAACTTTTTGAATTGATTCTCGCCATTTTGCTTGGCAATCCTTTGAGGATATGAAGGAGAAATCTTAGGCATTGGTGCCTTAGCCTTTGGAAGTACCGGTTCTAGTATATTAACAATGTGCTCCCTATATGGGTTCACTTCCTCTTGAGTCTCCTCCACATTGTCATCAATATCAATTTGCACGTCATCATTAGCTTTCATCACATTGTTCAGAGTCTCATTTTCTTGTACCATTTGCTCATCATCCATAATTTTCCTTTAACTTGAGGTGGTTGCATCCCCACCTTTTCCACTCCTTTTAGTAACGGCCATGGTATGTCCCGTGTTGCTCCCACCCTCTAGGTTCACAACTGTGTCACTTGGTAGTGCCCCCTTAGGACGAGTGTTTAAAGCTTGAGATATTTTCCCTAACTGCACATCAAAATTCCAAATTGAAGTGTTGTGAAATTCTAGTTGGGCATCAAAGTCGGCATTCTTCTCCATCATTTCCTTGAACATATTCTTAATTCATCCCATCCCATTGTGGGAAGAGTTTGGACCATGGGAAGGATAAGGAGGCGGGTTTCTCGGTTGTTGATACATTGGGGGCCTTTGAAAGCCCAACCCACGAATGCCTAGATTATTGTTCCATCCTCCTTGGTTATTGCGTCCCTAATATCCTTGACTATTGCCACTCCAATTGCCTTGGTTATTTTGACCATTCCAATTTCCTCGATTGTTTTGATTGTTCCAAATCACTTGGTTGTTACCACCATTTCAATTACCTTGATTGCTAGAATTCTAGTTCCCTTGGTTACTTTGAGGTCGTCATTATTGTTGATTCGAGCATTGAGAGTTGTTTCTTTGGCCTATGAATGTGTTTGTATAGTGTACTTCCTCCTCTTGTTCATTATAGGATTAGTCTTGATCAAACTCACTATCTTCTTGCACACAATTTTCCATATGGTTTTGAACTTGTGTACCCTTTTGTCTTATCTTGTTTACCATTATACTAACTCCCTCTATTGCATCAACTTCCTTGGAACCTTGCACTTGTTGAAGTTGAGCCTTAGCAAATTGATTCATTGTGGTGGTCAACTCGACAATCGCTTGCCTATGATCATGTGATTCTTTATGTAGGTGAATCACATTTGGATCACCTTGAGAAATATTTTCTACTTTTCCATGCCGAAGAAGTATCCGCCATTTCATCTAAGATGTCACAAGCTTCCTACATATGGTGTTGTCATGAAATTTCCACCGGCAAGGTGGTTAACCACGCATTGATTGTTAGTATTGATCCCCTATCGGAAGTTTGTTGAATCATAGCCTCCGTCATGTCATTGTTTGGGAACTCTTTCACCATAGTTCGGTACCTCTCCCATATCTCATGCAAAGGCTCATTGGGCTCTTTTTTAAATGCTAGAATCTCGTCTTTAAGAACAGCCATATGCATGGAAGAAAATAAATTGGAAATGAATTTCTTTGCCAATTCATCCAAGGTAGGGATAGAATGGTTTGAAAATCTTTCTAACAAATCCAAGTCCTTCCCCCGTAGAGAGAAAGGAAATAGTCTAAACCATAAAGCATCCTCGAAGACGTTTGTCTATTTACTCCGCCAACAAATGTCCACAAACTCCTTCAAGTGTTTGCATGTATTTTGACTCAGAGACCTATTGAAGAATCGTCATTGCTCTAGAAATATGAGCATTACATTTATGATTTGAAAGTTGCCACCTAATGCGGGGCGGGACTATGACACATGCATATCATTCATTTGGAAACACCCGCTGTGGATCCGCTCTTTGTGGAGGTGGGGTGGAACAGGAATGTTGTCTTGAGGTGGTCGACCTCGTCTATTCATTTTTCACGTCCACATCCCACAGAGGCATGTTTTCGAGTGGATCGTTATTGTTGAGAGCCATTGTTTCACCTACTATTGTTTCATCAAAAGGATTAGTAATATGTAAGGAAAATAAGACAATTCACACACAAAAAAATTATATAGCCAAATCAATGTTTATCTCCCCGGCAATGGTGCCAAAAATTGATCTCGTCCAAGTCACACCTCTGAAACGGTCGATTCAATAGTAATACCCAACTGACAGCCGTGGTCAAATTCCACGGGGAGCTATATGAATTAAATATAGCAGTATATATTATATTGAATGAGCTTGAATTATGTTAGATTACACTTCCACAAAATTAGTTGTTTCTAGGTCTAGTTTAAACTAAGATTGCAAGATAAATAAATGAATTGTGTTTTTGTTGTTGTTAATAATGTAAAAGGCCTAGGGCTATAACCTTCACCTAGGTGTTTGTCTAAAGGGCTGTAAACTTTAAAACTTATTTTGTTGGTCGGGGTGTATTGTAGATATCAACACTCAAGTACTCAATCAATACCTCTCGGTAAGAGAGTGATTTTGCCAAATTTGGCCTTCTCAAGTCCAAATGGGTATTGAACAAAATAGTAGATAAATTTCTCAATTCAAATTTTATTCTATTTAGGGTCAAACCTTTAATTGGGACTATCAATCTCTTGTCATTTCTGCTACTTTGGGTTTCTGGGACGTTCGGTATTAGGATTCGGAGTGTTTCGGGACACTTAGTCCCTAAATGAGAGTTTAAGAGTTTAAAAATGGCTCGTATTTGGAGCAGTGTGAAGACGACCTTGGAATGGAAATACAATGGTTCCGTTAGCTCCGTTAGGTGATTTCGGGGTTGGGAGCGTGTTCGTAATGTAATTTGGAGGTCTGTAGCTCATTTAGGCTTGAAATGGCGAAGTTTGAATTTTTTAAGTTCCGGTCCGATAGTGAATTTTGGATCCAAGGGTCGGTTTGGAATTCCGGAAGTTTCTGTAGCTTCTTCATGCCATTTTGGATTTGTGTGCAAAATTTTAGGTCATTCAGACAAGGTTTGGATAGGTTTTTTATCGAAAGTGTGTTTGGTTAGAAATTGAAGTTCAAAGGCTTGAATCTTGGCTTAAATCGTGTTTCTGGCGTTGTTTTGGGTGATTTAGGGATTGGTACAAGTTTTAATGATATTATGGGATATGTCTTTAGGTTTGGTTGAGGTCCCGGGGGCCTCGGGTGTGTTCCGGATGCTCAACGGAGCAATTTGAGTTTTGGAAAAGTTGCAGAAAATTGCAGTCACAAGTCCTTCTCACGATCGCGAAGAAACGATCGCGTTCACGTAGATGTAGATATCCAATCATCATGATCGCATCCTATATCACACGTTCGCGTAGTTCAGCAATCCCCTCATCCGCGTTCGCGTCCCAGTCAACGCGTTCGTATAGGCCAATTTCAAGACCTCGTCTGTTTCCTTTTACGCGATCGTGTGAGCCTTGTCGCGATCGCGTAGCTTCAAAACCCCAAGCCTTTGCATTCGCAGACTTCCCTTCGTGATCGCGTAGAATGTTTTTGTCACTTAAATTAATCCTTCTCTGCGAACGCGTTCCTCTCTCCGCGCTCGCGATGAACAAAGGGCCTGGGCAGTACTTAACACTTTCAAAACGAGGGTTCTTCCATTTTTATCAAAACAAAAGCTAGAGAGCTCGGTTTTGGGGGATTTTTCGAGGGCTTTTCAGAGGCAACGATTGGGTAACGATTCCTTACTCCCTTATGATTAATACCCACTAATCTAACCTCAAATTCAACCTTAATTTCAGATTTTTGAATGAAAATTGTGGTGAAGTTCTTAGACCTAATTGTAAGGATTTGAGGGGCCATTTGACCTCCGATTTGGGAGATTTTTATATGGTTAGACTCCGAGACGTTGGATGGAGTACAAGGGTTCTGAAAATGTAAAAATTATTCGATTCTGAGATGTTGGATGGAGGAATCTATTTTTTGCAATATTATTGACGATTTGTAATTGAATTGAATAGATTTGGGCCATTTGGAGTCGGATACTCATGTCAAGGGCATCGTTCCCTAGTTGATTTTGTACCGTTTTGAGGTAAGTGGCTTGTCTAACCTTGTGTAGGGGACCTCTCTCTTTATGACTTCTTATGTGCTGATTTAAATGCCTTGTACGCGAGGTGACGAGCGTGTACTTGTGCTAACTGTTGACAAACCCACTTTACCTGAATTGTTTAAACTGCGTTTCTCCGTTGTTTGATTGATTTCAATGCAAGATTTATTCTGTATTAGTTAAAGAAGTATGACTAGATAGAATTATTTGCTTAATTTCTTAATTGCCTTAATTGAAATTACGTGAAGCATGTTAGGCCGGAATTTAGCTGTTACTTGTATTTGTGTACCTCATTCTCTGAATAACTCCCTGTTTTGGTTGCGCTTTTACATTGGGACTACGGGGTGAATTCCCGGGAGATCCTTTGCTACTAATATGATGGACGACGGGTTCAATTCCCGGTAGATCCTTTGCTATTGATATGTTGGACTACGGGTTCAATTCCCAGGAGATCCTTTGCTACTGATATGATGGACTACGGGTTCGATTCCCGGGAGATCCTAGATATTTAAATGTGATGGACTTCGGGTTCAATTCCCGGGAGATCCACTGGACAGTTGAGGAATACTTGGTTGTGTTATTTTCCTTACTTAGCTTAATTGTCATTGATTTTTACCTTCTATCCTATTTTTATCGTTATTTTCGATTATTTCCTGATTTGCACTGTTCATTATTGTTATTATGTTTATTCTCAATAGGGCCCTGACCTTCCTCGTCACTACTCAACCGAGGTTAGGCTTGGCACTTACTGAGTACCGCTGTGGTGTACTCATGCCTCTTCTGTGCATTTTTTCATGTGCAAATCCAGGTACTTCTGGTCGGACATTCTATCAGTGATCCAGGTTCTATATTCGGAGACTTGAGGTATATTCTGTCGCGTCTGCAGACCGAAGAGTCTCCTTCTACTCTATATTGTTGCTAGCAGTTACATTTCATATATTCGGTTGTTGTAGACATTTCTGGATATTAGAGCCGTAACTTATATTTCTCTTAGCCTGTGTTGCTCGCGGGTTTTCGGGTCTTTGGGAGAGTTTTAGAATGATGAGTGTTAAAGAGTATGTGTCAGGCGGCAATTATATACATTATTCATGTTATTCATTCTTGATTATTAATTCCACAAATTGATATTACTTCCACAACGTGTTAGGCTTACCTGGTTGCGAAGACTGGGTGCCGTCATGACGTGTTCACAATTGGTGAACTAGGGTCGTGACAAGTTGGTATCAAAGCTCTAGGTTCATAGGAGTCACGGGACACAGGTCGGTTTATTAGAGTCTCGCTGATTAGTACAGAGACGTCCGTATTTATCTACGAGGGGCTATGTAACTGTTTAGGAAAATCATCATTTCTTTTGAATTCCTTATCGTGCGGTATTTTGACACTAATTCTAAATTTCTGTCTTCTATTCTCTCACAGATGGTGAGGACACGTGCTACATGAGAGGACCAGGCACCCGTGCCCCCTGCTGCCGCCGCCAAAGGCTGGGGCCGGGGTAGGGGTCGAGGACGCGCCCGAGGTGTAGCCACAACACCCGCGCGCGCTGCCGCTGAGGTACCACCTGCAGATCAGGTTGGAGCACAGGCACTTGGTACACTTACTACAGCTACTACAACTTCAGCGCTCCAGGAGACCGTTTCTTAGTTTATGAGCATGTACACTACTTTGGCTCAGGCGGGGTTGCTTCCCCTCGCTGCAGCCACATCTCAGGCGGAGGGAGGGGTCCAGACTCCCGCAGCCCGCACTCCTGATCAGAGAGTGCCGATGGAGCAAGTTCCAAAGGCTATTATTTTACCGCTTGCAGCACCAGTATATCCCGGGGATGGGTCAGCTGCCTCAAAGGACGAGCAGCGCAGGCTAGAGAGGTTCAAAAAATATGATCCCCTAGTGTTCAGTGGCCTAGCTTCAGATGACGCCTTGAGATTTTTGGAGGAGTGTCATCGCATTCTCCGTACTATGGGCATAGTGGAGTCCAGTGGGGTTTCTTTCGCCGCCTTTCAGCTTCGGGGAGCCGCCTATGATTGGTGGCATACTTATGAGTTGGATAGTCCAGTCGAGTCTGCCTCACTGACTTGGACACAGTTCTCCGACATGTTTATGAGGGAGTTTGTTCCCCAGAGCCTCAGGGATTCATGGCGCGCGGAGTTTGAGCGTTTGCAATAGGGTGCTATGATAGTCTCTGAGTATGCCATCTGTTACACCCGGTTGGCCAGACATGCACCGGTTTTGGTCGCCACAGTTCGGGAGAGAGTGCAGAGGTTTATCGAGGTTCTTATTCCGCCCATCTGGTCCAGCATGGCTCGAGAGTTAGAGATGGATATACCTTACCAGTAGGTTGTGAGAATTGCCTGACGGATTGAGGGTATGCTCGCTAGGGAGCGAGGGGAGAGGGAGGCCAAGAGGTCTCGAGAGTCGGGTCACTACCCCGGTGCCCGTACTTCAGCAGTCGGTCATTATGGTAGGGGTTATTCTGGTCGCCCTGTTCATTCATCCTTGCCAGGAACCGATAGTACTCCAACTCCACCAGCACCTCAGGAGCCCTATTATGCTCCTCCAGTTTCTAGCGTGCCTCCTGCGCGGGGTACTTCCAGAGATCAGTCTAGTGGGGGTGGGCCCAGTCAGTCACAACTGTCGCGCCCTCCCAGAGCTTGTTATGGGTGCGGGGAGACCCGCTATATGGTTAGGGAGTGCCCCAGACGTGGGAAGGGTGCGCCTTCTCACACTTCACAGCCTCAGCATGCTCCACAAGGTCAGTAGGCCATCATTCCAGCTCCAGCTGCCACCCTACCTACCCATCCAGCCAGGGGCAGAGATCAGGGAGATAGAGGTCACCCTCGAGGGAGGGGCTGGGCCAGATTTTATGGTTTTCCTGATCGTGCAGTGGTTGTCGCCTCCGATTCTGTTATCACAGGTATTATATTGGTTATTCAGAGAGAGGCATCGGTTCTATTCGATCCTGGCTCTACTTTTTCACATATGTCCTCTTATTTTGCTTCGCATTTGGGTGTGCCTCGGGATTCTTTGAGTGCCCCCGTTTATGTTTCTACTCCTGTGGGGGATTCTCTTGTTGTGGACCGCGTGTACCGGTCGTGTTTGGTCACTATTTGTGGTTTTGAGACCAGGGCTGATCTATTGTTACTTGGTATGGTTGACTTTGATATTATTCTGGTCATGGACTGGTTGTCGCCCCATCATGCTATTCTTGATTGTCACGCCAAGACCGTGACGCTGGCTATGCCAGGTATTCCACGTATTGAGTGGAGTGGTACTTTAGATCATACTCCCATCAGTTTTATTTCTTTCCTTAAAGCTCAACGTATGGTTGAGAAGGGGTGCGCTGCTTATTTGGCTTATGTGAGGGATGTCAGTGTTGAGACCCCTTCTGTTGATTCAGTCCCAGTGGTACGGGATTTCCCCGATGTGTTTCCAGCTGATCTTCCGGGCATGCCGCCCGATAGAGATATCGATTTTGGCATTGATATGTTGCCGAGCACTCAGCCCATTTCCATTCCCCCATATCGCATGGCTCCTCCTGAGTTGAAGGAGTTGAAGGATTAGTTACAGGAGTTGTTGGGTAAGGGTTTTATTCGGCCCAGTGTTTCGCCATGGGGTGCTCCTGTCTTGTTTGTGAAGAAGAAAGACAGTTCTATGCGTATGTGCATTGACTATCGCTAGTTGAACAAAGTTACAGTGAAGAACCAATATCCTTTACCTCGTATTGATAATCTGTTTGATCAACTTCAGGGCGCACAGGTGTTTTCCAAGATTGATTTGTGCTCAGGTTACGATCAATTGAATATTCTGGAGCCAAATATCCTGAAGGCTGCCTTCAGGACTCGGTATGGTCATTATGAGTTCCTTGTTATGTCTTTTGGGCTGACTAATGCCCCAGCAGGTTTTATGCACTTGATACACAGCGTATTCAGGCCATATCTTGATTCATTTGTGATTATTTTTATTGATGATATTTTAGTATATTCTCGGAGTCGGGAAGATCATGAGTAGCACCTGAGGGTAGTGCTTCAAACACGGAGGGAGAAGAGATTGTATGCAAAGTTCTCCAAATGAGAGTTCTAGCTGAGTTTTGTGGCATTCCTAGGCCACGTGGTGTCGAGTGAGGGCATTCGAGTGGATCCGAGGAAGGTGGAGGCCATGCAGGGTTGGCCCAGGCCCTCCTCAGCTACTAGATCCACAGTTTCCTTGGTTTGGCAGGTTATTACCATCGCTTTGTGGAGGGATTCTCTTCGATCGCGGCCCCTATGACTAGATTGACCCAAAAGGGTGCCCCTTTTCAGTGGACAGAGGAGTGTGAGGCGAGCTTCCAAAAGCTCAAGACAGCTTTGACTTCAGCCCCAATCTTGATGTTGCCTACCGGTTCGAGGCCCTATACAGTTTATTGTGATGCCTCGCAGGTTGGACTTGGAGCGGTATTGATGCAGGACGGTAGGGTGATTGCCTACACGTCCCGACAGTTGAAGGTGCATGAAAAGAACTACCCTATCCACGATCTTGAGTTAGCTGCCATTGTTCACGCCTTGAAAATTTGGCGTCATTATTTGTATGGGGTACGTTGTGAGATTTACACTGATCATCGGAGTTTGCAGAACTTGCTTAAGCAGAAAGACCTGAATATGAGTCAGAGGAGATGGTTAGAGTTGTTAAAGGATTATGATATTACTATTCTTTATCACCCGGGCAAGGCCAATGTGCTTTTCGATGCCTTGAGTCGTCGGGCGAAGAGTTTGGGGAGTTTGGCATATCTACCAGCCTCAGAGAGACCTATGGCGATGGATGTTCAGGCTTTGGCCAAGCAGTTCGTTAGATTGGATCTTTCAGAGCCTAGTCTGGTTCTAGCCTGTGTGGTTTCTCGGTCTTCCCAATTTGATCGCATAAGGGAGCGGCAGTTTAATGACCCTCATTTGCTTGTCCTTCAGGATAGAGTTTGGCGTGGTGATGCTCGAGATGTTACCATCGGGATGATGGAGTGATGAGGATGCAGGGGCAGATTTATGTGCCCAGTGTAGATGATCTTCGAGAGTTGATTCTAGCTGAGGCCCATAGCTCGCGGTATTCCATCCATCCGGGTGCCGCGAAGATGTATCAGGACTTGAGGCAGCACTACTGGTGGAGGCGGATGAAGAAGGATATAGTTGACTATGTGTCTAGATGCCTCAACCGCCAGCAGGTGAAGTATGAACACCAGCGTCCGGGTGGTTTGCTATAGCAGATTGAGATCCTAGAGTGGAAGTGGGAGCGTATCACCATGGACTTCGTATCTGGACTTCCACGGACTATGAGGAAGTTTGATTCTATTTGGGTCATTGTGGATCGGATGACCAAGTCCGCTCATTTCATACCTGGGTGCACTACTTATTCATCGGAGCGGTTGGCAGAGATTTATATCAGGGAGATCATCCGGTTGCATGGTATTCCAATTTCTATCATTTCAGACAGAGGCACTCAGTTTACATCACAGTTCTGGAGAGCCGTGGAGTAGGAGTTAGACACTCGAGTGGAGTTGAGCACGGAATTTCACCCCCAGACGGACGGACAGTCCAAGCGCACTATTTAGATTTTGGAGGATATACTCTGTGCGTGCATGATTAAGTTTGGAGGGTCATGGGATCATTTCCTGCCACTGGCAGAGTTTGCTTATAACAACAGCTATCAGTCCAGCGATTTAAATGGTGCCGTATGAGGCCTTATATGGTAGGAGATGTAGATCTCTCGTGGGTTGGTTTGAGCCGGGCGAGGCCAGATTATTGGGCATAGAGATGGTTCAGGATGCGATGGACAAGGTCAAACAGATTCAGGATAGACTCCGTGCAGCCCAGTCCAGACAGAAGAGTTATGCGGACAAGAAGGTTCGTGATCTGGCATTTATGGTCGGCGAGCGGGTTCTACTTCGGGTCTCGCCTATGAAGGGCGTCATGAGATTTGGAAAGAAAGGGAAGTTGAGTCCGAGATTTATTGGGCCTTTTGAGATTTTGAGGTGAGTTGGGGAGGTTGCTTATGAGCTTGCCTTACCTCCCAGCCTAGCCGGAGTTCATCCGGTATTTCATGTTTCTATGCTCCGGAGATATCATGGTGACACGTCACACGTTTTGGATTTCAGTTCAGTCCAGCTGGACCAGGATCCATCTTATGTTGAGGAGCCAGTGGCCATTGTGGATAGGCAGATCAGAAAGTTGAGGTCAAAGAACATTGCTTCAGTGAAGGTCCAGTGGCGGGGTCAACTGGCCGAGGAGGCTACTTGGGAGACCGAGCAAGATATGCGCAGTCAGTACCCTCATCGTTTTGCTACTTCATGTATGTTTTTTATGCTCGTTCAAGGACGAACGAATGTATAAGTGTAGGAGGATGTAACGACCCGGCTGGTCATTTTTGGAATTTATGCCCCGATCCCCCATTTACTGCTTTTCCTAAGTTCATTTCTACTACTTTGGTTTGCCGGGACGTTCGATATTAGGATTCGGAGTGTTGCGGGACACTTAGTCCCTAAATGAGAGCTTAAGAGTTAAAAAATGGCCAATATTTGGAGCAGTGTGAAGACGACCTCAGAATGGAAATTTGATGGTTCCGTTAGCTCCGTTAGGTGATTTTGGGGTTGGGAGCGTGTTCGAAATGTAATTTGGAGGTCCGTAGCTCATTTAGGCTTGAAATGCCGAAGTTTGAATTTTTGAAGTTCCGGTCCGATAGTGAATATTTTATTCGAGGGTCGGTTTGGAATTCCGGAAGTTGTTGTAGCTTTGTCATGTCATTTTGGATGTGCGTGCAAAATTTTAGGTCATTCGGACAAGGTTTGGATAGGTTTTTTATCGAAAGTGTGTTTGGTTAGAAATTGAAGTTCATAGGCTTGAATCTTGGCTTAAATTGTGTTTCCAACGTTGTTTTGGATGATTTAGGGATTGGTACAAGTTTGAATGATGTTATGGGATATGTCTGTAGGTTTGGTTGAGGTCCCGGGGGCCTCGGGTGTGTTCCGGATGCTCAACGGAGCAATTTGAGTTTTGGAAAAGTTGCCGAAAATTGCAGTCAGAAGTCCTTCTTCGCGATCGCGAAGAAACGATGTGTTCGCGTAGATGTAGCTGTCCCTTCATTGTGATCGCGTCCTATATCACGAGTTTGCGTAGTTCAGTAATCCCCTCTTCCGCGTTCGCGTCCCAGTCAACACGTTCGCATAGGCCAATTTCAAGACCTCGTCTGTTTCCTTATACGCGATCGCGTAGCTTCAAAACCCCAAGCCTTCGCATTCGCAGCCTTCCCTTTGCGATCGCGTAGAACATTTTTGTCACATAAATTTTTCCTTCTCCGCGAAGCGCTCCTCTCTCCGCGTTCACGATGAACAAAGGGCCTGGGCAGTACTTAACACTTTCAAAACGAGGGTTCTTCCATTTTTATCAAAACAAAAGCTAGAGAGCTCGGTTTTGGGATATTTTTCGAGGGCTTTTCAGAGGCAACGATTGGGTAATGAATCCTTACTCCCTTATGATGAATACCCACTTATCTAACCTTAAATTCAACCTTAATTTCGGATTTTTGAATCAAC
>MU701087.1:0-32188 GCA_026770625.1 Nicotiana glauca | reverse complement strand
CGGGAGATCCACTGGACAGTTGAGGAATACTTGGTTGTGTTATTTTCCTTACTTAGCTTAATTGTCATTGATTTTTACCTTCTATCCTATTTTTATCGTTATTTTCGATTATTTCCTGATTTTCACTGTTCATTATTGTTATTATGTTTATTCTCAGTAGGACCCTGACCTTTCTCGTCACTACTCAACCGAGGTTAGGCTTGGCACTTACTGAGTACCGCTGTGGTGTACTCATGCCTCTTCTGCGCATGCTTTTCATGTGCAGATCCAGGTACTTCTGGTCGGACATTCTATCAGTGATCCAGGTGGTATATTCGGAGACTTGAGGTATATTCTGCTACGTCCGCAGACCGAAGAGTCTCCTTCTACTCTATCTTGTAGCTAGCAGTTCCATTTCATGTATTCAGTTGTTGTAGACATTTCCGGATATTAGAGTCGTAACTTATGTTTCTCTTAGCCTGTGTTGCCCGTGGGTTTTCGGGTATTTGGGAGAGTTTTTGAGAATGCTAAGTGTTAAAGTATATGTGCCAGGCGGCAATTATATACATTATTCATGTTATTCAGTTTTGATTATAAATTCCGCAAATTGTTATTACTTCTGCAGCATTTTCGGCTTACCTGGTCGCGAAGACTGGGTGCCGTCATGACTTGTTCATAATTGGTGAACTAGGGTTGTAATACATTTATACAAATATATCAGAAAAAATCATCTAAATTTTAGTTGGAACAATTCTAAAGTGATAGGTAATCACTCGCTCCAATAAAGTACATATTAACTCTTTCAAGCAATTCATCAAACACCTTGTATTTGTGCTTTTGTGAGTTAAACCACTTTAGTAAAGGGTTACATAAACTCACCTCAAAACTTCTCGAGCCAATACGTAGGCCCCAGTCCAATTTATACCAGTCAAATAATTAATTTTACAACAACTAGTGCATTTTAATTAATTTCAAAGTTTCACACCTAAACATGAAACTTACGGTTAATACGGAGAAAAAAGAGAATTAACTATTCAATTCTTACCTAATACTTGTAGACATGTGATTTTTGACCCTCCCTAGAATTTTTTTATATATTTTAGCATGTAAATATTTAGTTTAGGCCTAATATTTTTATTTCAACTAATTTTGACTCTCTTACTTTATGTCGTCACAAAAAAAAAATTACAAATAATATTTTAGTTTACGTATCTCCCATAAATTTAACTAAAAAAATATACAAAAGTAGTACCTTATCTTTATTTTCATATTAGCTTGAAAACACAAAAAATAGTTTCATGTTTTAAGATAGTTTAGTGCAGTAAATTAAGATTAGTTTTATACTTTCATATTATAAATTATATATAATTTTAGAAGGATGAATTAGGTTTGGATTGGTTCATCCCGTCTTTATGAGTTTTGTAGTTTTTTGCTAGTCTTTGGCCCAATTTTAAGGCCCAATAATATCAAATACATACCTTTTTAACCTAAAAACCTTCTATATAACCAAAAACTACTCTAAAAATTACCAGAGACTCTAAAGACCCTAGACTCCTAAATTGAGATCTGCCGTTTTCCTATCATAGAACCCCACACCCTGCCAGCTCTTTTCTTCTTCGACACAATACATATGAATTGTAATGACCCGACCGGTCGTTTTGTGAACTAGCGCTCCGTTCAGTAGTCGGGGGCCATGAATAGCTTCATTTCCCGTATTATGACTTGTTCGCGTTGTCGGAATTTAAATTCAAGAAGATCGGAGTTAAATTTAAATGAAAATTCTCATTTGAGAAGCTTAAAGTTGAAAAACCGAACTAGGATTGGAATTTTGAGTAAACGACCTCGGAATCGGGATCTGAAGATTCCAGCAGGTTCGTATGATGATTTCGGACTCGGGCGTATTCCCGGATTGGGTTTTGGACAACCCATGAGCGTTTTGACGCCCATTGTGGAAGTTAGCATTTTAAAAAGAAATTTCTTAAGTTTTGCTTGGAGTACATTTCAATGTTATCGATATCCGTTTGGGATTCCAAGCCTGGGAATAGCTCCGTATGGTGATTCCGGAGTTAGGAGCGCGATCAGAAGTGGATTCAGAGGTCCATAGGTCCTTTTTGGAGCAATTTGGCTAAAGTTAGAATTTGAAGGTTTTTGAGGAGTTTGATCGGAGGTTGACTTTTTGATATCTGGGTCGGCATCAAATTCCGAAAGTTGGAGTAGGCCCGTAATGTCAAATATGACTTGTGTGCAAAATTTGAGGTCAATAGGACTTGGTTTGATAGGTTTAAGCATCGGAAGTAGAAGTCGGAAAGTTCAAAGTTCAAAAGGCTTGAATTGAGGTGTAATTCATGATTTTGGCGGTATTTGATGTGATTTGAGGCCTCGAGCAAGTCCGTAATGTATTTTGGGACTGGTTGGTATGATTGGTTGGGGTCCTGGGGGCCTCGGGTGGATTCCGGGAGGTTAAAGGATAGAAAATGGATTTTTGGGAAGGCGTGAGAACATGCTGCTTCTATCATAACCGCATCTATGATTCTTGGACCGCAAAAGCGGTACCGCAGATGTGGTCAAAAGCTCGCAGAAACGGAAGGGGCCTAGCCAGGAAAAATCGCAGAAACGGCCCAGGGACCGCAGAAGCGGTTCCGCTTAAGCGGCCCTCGACCGCAGAAGCGGTCAGCTCCCACTTTCCCGAAGTCGCAAAAGCGGCCAAAACTCGCGGAAGCGATAATAATCCCGCAGAAGCGGAAATGTCTAGAGGCAGAAGCTTGATTTAAGTTGTGAATTTTGTTCATTTCTCTCATTTTCTTCACTTGATTGGGCGACTTTTGGAGAGCTTCAAGGAGGGATTTCATCATCAATGTCAAGGTAAGCTACTCCTACTTATTTCCAAGTTAACTACAAGATTATACGATGGAATTAGACATGAAAATTGTGGTAAAATTCGGATTTTTGGTAGTAACCCTAGAAATTTAATTCTTGGACTTTAGCCACGATTTGGAGTATGGAATTAAGAGGAAATTATATATTTGAGTTCCTAAGGTCATGGGCAAAGTTTATCTTCGACAAATTTTGGATTCCGGGCACGTGGGCCCAACGACATTTTTGTCAACTTTTCGTTCGAGGTTAGGAATGGTTATAAATTGGGTTGTAAAGTATAATTTAGCATATATTAATGGATTTATATTATCGTTGGCTAGTTTTGGAGCATTGTGCGTTGGTGCAAGTCTTCGAAAGAATGTAGAATGTCGGTTGTGGATCTTCAGAGCGAGGTGAGTCTCCCTTCTAATCTTATGAGTCTCCCTTCTAATCTTGTGAGGGGGAATTTACACCATAGGTGAATTAAATTGGTTATGTGCTCCTATTTGTGGGGGCTACGTACGCACGAGGTGACGAGAGTCCATGCGTAGCTGCTATCATGTTATCGCCTGGGTAGTCTATGACCCAAAAGCATGTTATACTTGAGTATATTATGAACTAATTGATGACTTGGATTGTTTAAATCACCTTTGATTAGTAAACGAATTTAAAAAGAGATTAAACACCATTTCCTGAATTGTAAACAGAGAATTGGCTTATTTGGATAATTATTCCTCGATAAAATTCTAATTGGCTATCTGAGCATGTATCTTACGTGTACTCGCGTCGCATGGATGATTCGTGAGCGGGGTAATATATCACATCAAATTAATAAATGGATTTCTAAAGAGACTTAAGCTTCAGTTTCTCAAATTACTAAAGAGAATTGGCCTTTCTTGGATAATTGCTCTACGTGGAATTATTGACCGATTGTCCGTGTGTGTGTGTTTATTTTGGATCGGGCCGAACGCCTCGACAAATTAATAGATGCATCTATAGGCGCGCATTCGACCCTCGGCAAGTGCAGATTTATTTTTGTTGGAACGGGTCGTCGACCTCGGCATGATTTGCCCATGTTTGTGTTGTTGTCTTGGACTTATTAAAGTTGTTACTGTCTCACCCTGGCTCGAGATTAATTTGTTGATAATAAAGAGGAATTTTGGAAATTTCCTATGAAAGAATTATATGTTTACTTGTTTCCTCTACTTGGATTAAAATCATGTTATAAAATAAATCCACTATTTAATATGTATGTTGAGGATAAATAATCATTGGACTATTAGAGAGTGTCAGATTTGACCATCTCGTCTCTACCCCATCGGGATTAGATGGGACACTCACTGAGTACACGTTGATTACGTACTCATACTACACTTCTGTGCATTTTGTTGCACAGGTATACATACCTCTAGCAGCCTATTGGGCGTAGCAGCATGGATGACGCTAGGACTAGGTGAGCTGCATCATTCGAGGCAACCGCATCTAGGGTAGACCTTTCCAGTGTACTGTATTTACTTTCCGTCCACTGTATTCCGGACGGATGTTGTATTTTATTTCTCTTATCAATAGTTGCTCATATACTTGTGACACTGGGTTTCTGGGATGGTTTTCAACGGATTTGTTCTAATCGTTATTATTTAAATTTGAATTCAAGATGTGAACTTTTATTTATGAAAATGGAAGGAAAACCCTTAGATTTTCTAAAGTATTAAAACAGGAATTAATTGATAATTTAGTTGGCTGGCCTGATAGAGATGTCCGGCGCCACCACGATCCTTAGTGGATTTTGGGTCGTGACAACATGGTTTCAGAGCAATAGGTTCTCGTCGGTCTCACGAGTCATGAGCAAGTCTAGTAGAGTCTCGCGGATCGGTACGGAGATGCCTGTACTTATCCATGGGAGGCTACAGGGATGTTAGGAGTACTTCCCTTCTTGATTTCCTTATCGTGCACTTCTATTCCTTTGAGGCTTATGCATTTGATTCCTTCATACTCAATCTTACAAGACGCGAGCGCTTTTAGAAATCGAGAATTTGAAGAACTGAAATGGCACTACAAATGTGGTACGGGATGATTTTCCCAGTATAGTTGATTGGACTATTATAGTCGCTTTACGGAAGGGTATTCTATTGTTCAACTCAGTAACAGGACTTCTAAGAGCCTTTAGGCTAGGCACAGGTTGCCATGATACTTATGAGTGATATTCCGCAGTGTTGTTGTGATGGTGGGATGTTTGCCCACGAGTCGAGGCAATGAATGAATTAAAGGGAGATTTACTCAATGTGTAATCAAGGGATTCAGTATTTTATTCCCGGCAGGGGAAAGTCAAATGAACTGAGGATGGTCAGAAGTGGACTGGTGGAAGTAATGAGGCTTTGTATTTGCAAGCGGGGTTGAGATTTCTTTTATGATAGGGTGTTGTGGTCCTGATTGAACGTACTAAGTTGTTGGTGTTATAATCTGATGCAATTCGCCTTTATGGAAGGATATGGTGGAATAATATTGGAGGTACAACTGTCATATATCGCATGACACGGTGGTTTAAGATCGAATCAGAATTTCTAATATTGACAACTCGATAAAGATGACCTTTGGAAAGGTTTAAAGTTAGCAGCAATGGTGTATTCAAGTGCCAAGATTATAGATTTTATTTGAGTCAACAATTGAGTAGCAAAGTATGAGGAAGGACATGTGGGAAGTGCCAGGTGGTGTTTAAAAATTTCTAGAATACCAAGTATGAGAAGCAAGGTCGAGTGACCGATTAAGGAGATGAGTTTCTCCAAAGTGGGAGAGTCGCGGGTGTGCATATGGGCTTGGTAGTAGGAAGACTACGCGCCTTAAAGAGAGTTTGGATCGAATTGGGGATTTTAATGATTGGTGATTGAAGCATGTGGGAATGATGTGAGATAGGCTATTATGCGGCAGAAGATTGATATGGCGGAAAGGAGCTGCTTGAAACGAAGGAGGGTGCAGCATGACACTAAATTTGGAAGGATGTTGTCGCGCATTTAATTGATATCCGCGAGAGGCAAATGGACTTGTGTAACTAGAAGGTGAGCTCAGACTTAGGATGGGCTATTGGTGTCATAGTGAATGTACCCCGTGCAGCGGCGTGGGAAGATGTTGGGAGGTGATTCCCCTAGGTGGGTTATTCCCCGTGAGCAGATTAGTGGTCGCGTGGTTGGCGAAGCTTCTGCAAGGAATTATATTGGTTTTTCAACAAAGAGATCGGTCATGCGAATGTGGATGATGACTCATAATATGAAAGATGGGGATTTACAGGAAGATCCCGAGAGATTTTGATAATTGGTAGTGCGAGGTTAAGTCAATAAGAGGTAAAAAGGTCTTGCGAACTCAAGAATGGTGAAATGATGGCTTCTAGCTAAGTGGGAGAGTCCCACCGCTTGTGATTGGGCTGTATGATTAACTATTTGCATGATTTCTCCTTATTAGTATATTGATGGATTATCTCAGCTATGAGAAAAGACCATAAGTGGTAATTCGTGAAAATGAATTGTTGGAGGCATGCGATGGTTGGATTTATTGGCTCATGTCCGGACTTGGAAAAAGGTTCAGGATTTATGCCTTGTATCGATACAAGTTTCGGAGAAAGTGATTTTCGTCAGGTGCCTCGCCGAGAGAGTATTCGTGTGCTATAAGATCTATGGAGTGAATTATGTTCGGGACCAAGTCAGAGCGGGTGGCTCTCAATAATGGTCCTAGTGAATTCAGAAGTTAAAGTGTGGTGTCCGCTGATTTCGAGCCTATAAGTACAGTTAAGAATCAACCTTTGTAGCAACCTATGAGAAGGTGCCCAGAATGTTCTATGGTATTTTGACTTGTGGTGTAGCATTTGAGAAATATGAAATAATTTGTGGGATTTGAGACAGCATGGTCTCGCAATTCAAGGTCACTCGGGGTGAGTGTAGAGGGAGTATGTTATGCGTTGAAGAGAATTAGTATTATTTCCAAAGCAATCAAGGATAAATTAGAGGGAAAGGGATTGATTAGCCATAGTTGGATTTGGCATGTTGGAGTCTATGGTCCGTTCATTCAACATGATCGAGTTATGCGTCTGATTTATGGCGGTACGTGTGAGTTTTGTCGGCCGCCGTGATTGATGATTTATTAGGGGCATTCTTCTGTTATGACTCGTTAAGTGAAAGCGGATTTCGGAAGGTCTATGGTGGCTTAGACCACTACTTGCATATTTGTATATTCTACGGTTATGGGAAACCACCTATGTGTTTCTATGAATCTCCTTAAGTGAGTTAAGTGAAAAGTTCGTATATGATGAATTGTTAAAATGGTAATGATTTCGGAGTTATGATAAAAAAAATCGTGTTCTATCATATGTTGGCACGTTGGGTGCAGTGAGTAGCATGTAGATACGAAGTGAGGATCAAGGTTGCAGTTCGGTGTTGACAAGGATGTCACGGGCTCGGATGAGCAAGGAAAGGGTCGAATGATTAAAGTAAATTGGTAGTGTATTCAGCGTCCCATGGGAGCGATGTGTTGTGAAAGAGGCTTTGCATCCTGGTTAAGGATTCTTGATCGCTTTTCAATGTTAATGCGTCCACTGAATTAGATGTGTGGACCCGTTAATTATTTTGGAAGATTGGGGGAGCGTGTCCCACGGGAAGACTGTATAAGTGTGATATGTAGTCACTTGATTGGCTAAATATTTAAACCAAGTATGAGGATTGTGGTAATATCATTAATTTTGAGAATGTATGCCTAGAGGGCACTCTGTATATTAGGTTATGAACTGAGAAGGTCACTTTGGTTATGATGGTTATTCTTACGTGATATGAGGCAAAAGGGAGTTACTACAGACCTTTGAAAGCTCAATGGCCAAGTTGGTGCAATCAGAAATCAGCTTGAGATCGGTGGATTGATTTATTTGTGATCAGGGCTTTATATCAGGCCAGTTGTGTTCGTTTCAGCGAGTGTTCCCTATGGAGGAAGAGTCGAGGTGTTATTTTGTCATCAGCTATTCCAATTAATGATGTATTGGGCCGTATGAGTTGTGAGACGACTTAGTAAATTCCTATGTGTTGAGGTTCCGCGTTGCGATGATGTTATGTGAGTAGGATGGCTATTGAGATTTGGATCTTGTATCGCACCTTAGTAGTACTTGAGTTATGTAGCCTATAGCGCTATGTGTTTTCTCAAGGATGGTATTATGCACTTAGCGTGCTTGTGATCGAAAATCAATATTTTCATCATAATGAGCAGATTTAGCTCGATTTGCAATCTCCTTATGTGAGATCTATGTGTGGATCAGGTGGCACGCCGCCATGGGTATGTTATTTGGATCGGGTTGCGCGCCTCAACAGTGTGATGTCGAGTCTGGTTTTGCTATATGCTATTTCTTTGTGAGTTTCGCTTCCTATCTTTTAAAGAAAATCCATATTAGTGCGGGGGTTAGGTAATTCCTTCCAGAGTTCGATTTTCGTTTGTGTTGTGTTCGGATTGGTGGCCTATTGGCACATTGTGGCGTCATATGAGACTTGTGATCACATTCGAAGTGGCTTATTGCCTAAGCAGTTTGTACTGGGTAGGATGAGATTGTGGGATTTCGAATCAGTGCAATTTGATTATATGAAGTATATTAAGGAGCGAAGATCATTATTTGGTTTAGAATGTAGCAATGTTCTTGTGGTAGGTATAGACTCGATGATTGGTTGGCTCGGCAGTTGATTATGAATTTCGGCATTTCATCCGTCGTGGCGGTATTGTAATAGTTAGAGTAAGACCTTTGTAGGTCATGAGGTGCAATGGGAGCATCGAATTCGTGAAATTTCGATTAATTTAAACAGGAATGTTATTGTGGTCCTATGAGTAAAGTGATGCAAAGTGTGAATTCAACAGAGTTATGCAGTCATGTTTGAGTACAGCATATAGTGATTGATACAGTGATCGTATGTTGGAAACAGGCCTGGTATAGAATTCCAGATGATGGAATTGGGCTCTAAAACTTAATTACTTGAATAAAAAGGAGAATCTTCAGAACTTATCGAGCTAATGTGCTTAACTGAGTTGTGATAGCACGGGAAGGTGCTTGAGGTGCTAAATAGTTATTTTCAGACTACTCCAGTGTAGTTCTCAGCACGTTCGGGGACGAACGTATGTTTAAGTGGGAGAGAATGTAACGACCCGATCGGTCGTTTTGAGTACTAGCGCTCCATTCAGCAGTCGAAGGCCATGAACAACTTCATTTCGGGTATTATGACTTGTTCGCGTGGTCGGAATTTAAATTCAGGAAAATCGAAGTTAAATTTAAATGAAAATTTTCATTTGAGAAGCTTAAAGTTGAAAGAATGAACTAGGATTGGAATTATGAGTAAACGACCTCGGATTCGGGATCTGAAGGTTCCAGCAGGTTCGTATGATGATTTCGGACTCGGGCATATGGTGATTCCGGAGTTGGGAGCGCGATCGGAAGTGGATTCGGAGGTCTGTAAGTCCTTTTTGGAGCAATTAGACTAAAGTTAGAATTTGAAGGTTTTTGAGGAGTTTGATCGGAGGTTGACTTTTTGATATCAGGGTGGTAAACAAATTCTGAAAGTTTAAGTAGGTCCGTAATGTCAAATATGACTTGTGTGCAAAATTTGAGGTCAATCGGACGTGGTTTGATAGGTTTAAGCATCGGAAGTAGAAGTCGGAAAGTTCAAAGTCCAAAAAGCTTGAATTGAGGTTTAATTCATGATTTTGGCGGTATTTGATGTGATTTGAGGCCTCGAGCAAGTCCGTAATGTATTTTGGGACTGGTTGGTATGATTGGTTGGGGTCCCGGGGGCCTAGGGTAGATTCCGGGAGTTTAACGGATCGAAAATGGATTTTTGGGAAGGCCTGAGAATTCGCTGCTTCTGTCATAACCGCATCTGCTGTTCTTGGACCGCAGATGCGGTCAAAAGCTCGCAGAAAGGGAAGGGGCCTGGCCTAGGAAAAATCGCAGAAGCGGCCCAGAGACTGCAGAGAAGCGGTCAGCTCCCTCTTTCCCAAAGCCGCAAAAGCGGCCAAAAGTCGCAGAAGTGACGTCCGCAGAAGCGATAATAATCCCGCAGAAGCGGAAATGTCTGGAGGCAGAAGCTTTATTTAAGTTGCGAATTTGGTTCATTTCTTTCATTTTCTTCACTTAATTGGGCGATTTTTGTAGAGCTTCAAGAAGGGATTTCATTATCAATGTCAAGGTAAGCTACTCCTACTTATTTCCAAGTTAACTACAAGATTATACCATGGAATTAGACATGAAAATTGTGGGAAAAATTGGAATTTTTGGTAGTAACCCTAGAAATTTAATTCTTGGACTTTAGCCACGAGTATGGAATTAGGAGGAAATTATATATTTGAGTTCCTAAGGTCATAGGCAAAGTTTATCTTCGAAAAATTTTGGATTTCGGGCACGTGGGCCCGAGGGCATTTTTGTCAACTTTTCGTTCGGGGTTAGGAATGATTATAAATTGGGTTGTAAAGTATAATTTAGTATATATTAATGGATTTATATTATCATTGACTAGTTTTGGAGCATTGTGCATTGGTGCAAGTCTTCGGAAGAATGTAGAATTCCGGTTGTGGATCTTCGGAGCGAGGTGAGTCTCCCTTCTAATCTTTTGAGGGGGAATTTACCCCATAGGTGAATTAAATTGGTTATGCGCTCCTATTTGTGGGGGCTACTTACACACGAGGTGACGAGAGTCTGTGTATTGCTGCTATCATGTTATTGTCCGGGTAGTCTAGGACCCAAAAGCATGTTATACTTGAGTAAATTATAAACTAATTGATGACTTGGATTGTTTAAATCACCTTTGATTAGTAAACAAATTTAAAAAGAGATTAAACATTATTTCCTAAATTGTAAACCGAGAATTGGCTTATTTGGATAATTATTCCTCGATAAAATTCTAATTGGCTATCTGATCATGTATCTTACGTGTACCCGCGTCGCATGGATAATTCGCGAGCAGGGTAATAAATCACATTTAATTAATAAATGGATTTCTAAAGAGACTTAAGCTTCGTTTTCTCAAATTATTAAAGAGGATTGGCCTTTCTTGGATAACTGCTCCACGTTGAATTCTTGACTGATTGTCTGTCTGTGTGTATTTATTTTGGACTGGGCCGAACGCCTCGGCAAATTAATAGATGCATCTATAGGCACACCGTCAACCCTCGGCAAGTGCACATTTATTTCTGTTGGAGCGGGCCGTCGACCTCGGCATGATTTGCGCATGTTTGTACTGTTGTCTTGAACTTATTAAAGTTGCTACTGTCTCACCCTGGCTCGAGATTAATTTTTTGATAATAAAGAGGAATTTTGTAAATTTCCATTGAAAGAATTATATGTTTACTTGTTTCCTTTACTTGGATTAAAAATCATGTTATAAAATAAATCAACTGTTTAATATGTATATTGAGGATAAATAATCATTGGACTATTAGAGAGTGTTAGAGTTAACCATCTCGTCTCTACCCCTTCGGAATTAGGCGGGACACTCACTGAGTATACGTTGATTACGTACTCATACTATACTTCTGTGCATTTTGTTGCACAGGTATACATACCTCTAGCAGCCTATTGGTCGTAGCAGCATGGATGACGCTGGAACTAGGTGAGCTGCATCATTCGAGGCGACTGCAGCTAGGGTAGTCCTTTCCAGTGTACTATATTTACTTTCCGTCCACTGTATTTCGGACGGATGTTGTATTTTATTTCTCTTATCAGTAGTTTATTATGTACTTGTGACACCGGATTTCTGGGATGGTTTTCAACGGATTTTTTCTAATCGTTATTATTTAAACTTGAATTCAAGATGTGAACTTTTATTTATGAAAATGGAAGGAAAAGCCTTAGATTTTCTAAAGTATTAATTGATAATTTAGTTGGCTGGCCTGACAGAGATGTCCGGCGCCACCACGATCCTTAGTGAATTTTGGGTCGTGACACGAACTCCCCCCATCACCCATCGGAACCGCCTCTTTCTGTTTCATCATTAACACACAAAAAGGCACAAGACAAAAAAATCAAACACAACCACTCCCCTCATATTCAAATCCCTCTCTCTTGTTTTACTGGTCTTACATCCATCGCTGGCGAGATCCTCCTGAAATAGGCAAAAATTGACCCCACAACCATCGAGCATTCTAGTCCAGAGTCAAAGAATCAAGTCGAGGTGTATGTTGTAGCCGAGTTTGAAGAACTTTATTCGAGTTTTCCGTTGAGATTGCCGTTTTAGTTTTCCAGTCGTGGTTCTGTGTTGCCTCGAATTTTAGCTGTTGTACCTCTCGATTTTTCTTCACTATTGAAAAGATTTTGGCTTACCAGGTTCACCCTTACTGTAGTTTTTTGTTGTTTCTTGAATATGAATGACTGAAACAAACATGGGCATTATCTTGTTTGAATTGAATGAGTACTTTGATATATGTTTGTGTTTGGAAATGTCATCTTCAAGGGTGATGTAAGCTATTGTTGTGTGTGTTAAATTCTATTTGTAAAACTTTATTTAGCTCTTTGGCTGCATTCTAGGTTCTGATTGTTTCAGTGAAACTAGAAAAGTAATTGATGTAAAATGCATTACTTACCTATCATAGCTTGGATATATGGGCCATTAATCTTGATGAATAGAATATGTTTTACCTTGTGCCAATTTTCTTTGACATCCTTTCTCAATCTTAATCCCAAATTTGGATAGCCCTCATATAAAAATGCTTTAGGCATTTTTTTAATTTATTTAATTGAATTATTGTGATTATGTACACGTTCGCATGACATAATTGCGATTCTAAAAACCAACTCGAAGTACGCATTCTCGCAACTTCGATCAAACTTTCTTAATAATAGTTATTAATTTGATCCCCTTTAATTAATTTTAGTTTAATTGTATTGGGGTGCGCCATCCTAAAAATAATCCTTTATGGCCCTCTTATTAATCTTATAACTTAGATACTAAAATGAATTTCGTAGTTTGGTTTAGGCGCGTTAATTAAATAATTATCACGGTTTCGGGTATGGTTCCCGTGAGTAGTTGTGATTTGTAATTATTAAAATCCAGAGGTGCATTTCATGTGACCCGATTCTAATTTCCAACAAGGTTAAATAAAGCGTGTATGTAAACCGCGAGTGCATTTCATGTAGCGTGGCTTACGATGTGTTTTAAATAACCTTGAAATTTCCTGAAATGTTTAAAGCGGCTAAAAAGTTAAAAGGGCACGTAGGTTTAAAATGTGTAATTAAATCAGATAATTGAGCCAATAATAATAGTTGAGCGACCGTGCATGAGCCACAGAACCCGGAAATGCCTAACACCTTCTCTCGGATTAACATAATTCTTTACCTGGATTTTTGTATTTCGCGGACCATAATTAGAGTCAAACTTTCTCGATTCAAGATTTTAAACCGGTGACTTGGGACACAATAAAATATTTCAAGTTGCGACTCTTAATTTTAAATAAATAATCACGTTTTAATTGTCACTTAAATTTGAAAAACACTCCCTTATACCCTTCGAGGGTAGAAAAAGGAGGTGTGACTGCGCTGGCGACTCTACTGGGGATAAAAACCCAAAACATCATGTTCAGGGTTCAGTATTCTATCTTAGAATATCTGTTATAATTGTCTTTATTTATTATTTGATTTCTTACATATTTGAACCTAATGTGCTAAATGCCTTTTTTTACCGCTTTGATATTGTTAAACTGTATATAAATTATTACAAAACCCTCTTCTCTCTGAGTCGTCTAAATCATCTGGAAAGTGTACACTTCGTGTGACTTCTCTTCTGTTAGAGTCATATCCCAATTTTAGAACGAGGTTCAGACAAATTGCAAAGTCGGTGAACTTTTGTATTCCAAGTACGCTGCCCCCCTCGGCTCGAGCTGTTCGCTTGAGTAAGCCAAGTCTAGAGCAAATAATCACAGATTTTTAAACCTAGAATAACATAGCCTCATGCCGGATCCCTAGTAGGAACGTTTGTTGCATCATGTGCATTTGACTTTGGGTGCTCAACACAGGTATTGGGTCCGTCTAGGACAAGTTACCCAAAACTAAAGGACCATCTTGATGAATCTTATGTGCTACATGTTGCAATCTGCAAGGGTAAAAGAGTTATTTGGTGGACCAATGATAGTTGAGGTCAAATAAAAGAAAAAGAAGAAAAGAAAAAAAAGAGGTTGAATTGTGAAAATAAAGCAAGTAGGCCGAAATATGTTTTCTGTCACATTTTTGTTTTAAAAAAATGAAAATTTAAAAAAAAAGATTTTCACTTTTTCATTATTTTTCAAATATCAAATTAAAAGGGAAAAGAAAATCCAAAAAGAATTTGCATGTTTCATCATTTTTCAAAACAAAAGACAAAAAAAAATTCTCTGAATTAATTGTTATTTTTATTTCTAGCCCGTATCCAATCTGCCCGAACTACGCATACCTGATTCTCGTCTTTCGGGGCGTGATACGTAGGCATCCCATATAGGGTCTGATCTTTCTATTGAGTTTAGTTTCTTGGCTTCGTGGGGTCATAGCCAAATCTTGTATTTTTAGCCACTTTTAGCCACATAGGATAATTTTAGAAAAATAGTCACAACTATGTCTTGCATATGTCTAGTAGGGAATGTTATTGTCTCACATAGCGTTGGTTTCAGTTTTCTCATACATGTGTGAATCTACTTACCGGAGTTTGAGCATGACAGATACCCCAGGACCACTGCAATCAAGAGCTGCCTGAGGAGCATTTTTGTGTTTTTGAGTCTATTGTTCATGTTTTACTTTCTAGTCCTGTATAGTAGTATTCAATCATTTAGTTGATGCTAGAGGCTGTCATAGTCTAGTTATGTTTGTCGAATATTTTTTTTATTATTTCCTATTTTGTATTTGAAAAAAAAATTATAAATCAAAAATCCAAAAAAAGGATATTTTGCATTTTTATATTTTCGTTAGAATGTTCTTTTGAAATACTACTCCTAGAAATTAAAAAAAAAAAAGAAATTTTGAGGCGGTTTATCCTTTAGAAAATTAATATCTAGAACTAAAAAAAATTGCTTTTAAATTTCCTTTAGTAGAGTAAGACAAAAAAAAAGAATTTTCTTTTAGTACCTCTTTAAAAGTTTTCTTTAAGATATTAATTTCAAAATAAAAAAATATTTTCTTTTGAGGTTCTTCTTTGGGAAATTAATGAAAAATACAAAAAAAATCTTTTTCTTTTTACTAGAACTTTAGGAAATTACACATAAAAGAAAAAAATAACATACTTTATCTTTGGTTTAACTTTAGATTTTCTTCCTTAAGTAATTAAAAACTGAATCCAAAAATATTTTTTTTTTCTTCTTCATTTCTCTAAGAAATCTTTCTTCATGGATATCAAATGAAAATTAAAATATATTTCATTGATTTAATTTCAAGATTTCCTTCCTAGAAAAAAGAATTAAAAAAAATAATGTTCTCTTGTAGGGTTTTTTCCTTAATATTTTCCTATAGAGTATTTGTTTTAAAAGAAAAAATATGCTCGTTAAGCTTAAGTTTAGAATATGTTATAGAATATTAAGTCTAGAAAATTCAAAAAAAAAAAATTTGCTTATTTTATTTCTCTTTTCTCATCAGAGTAGTCATTCAGGTAAAAAAAAGAAAAAAAAGAGAAGAGAACGTTAGTTTGTTTCATTTATTCTCGATCTTACCGAACTACGTAAATATCTTATTCATGCAGCGTCATGATACGTAGGCAACCTATATAAGGTACGATCGAATTATTTTTTTATTTATTAAAATAAAAAAAGAAAAATAAAAAAGGTGAAATTATGGGATGTGAGAAATGGGAGGAAAGAAAAGAGTGATAATTAGAGGAAAAAAGGAAGGAAAATGAACAATCAAGTGCTAGAAAAGAAACGAAAAGAAAAGATTGAAGGGAACAAAATGGGATGATGCCAAGCAACCTTCGTACCCTCGAAGTCATTTTAGAATCGGTAAATGTGGCTAGGTGCATTGTAAATAATGTGAGATTATCTTATGTTAAATGCCCTAACGCTAACGTGATGACTTCATTTTGTTCATTTTTTTATCTTCATAGCAAAAGTGTGGTTGGTTTGGGGTTCTTAAAGTGGTAACTCCTCTCTACAACATAAAGTCAAATGGCAATGGCTGACAACAACAAAATTGAGTTGGTTGATACCGGTGCCCGAAAGAAATTGGTTGAACGGGATACTGGGTTGGCTAATGAGGTAAGGATGTTAAACAACACATGAAGGAAACTGAGGCAGAAGTTGTGGTTTTGTAAAATATCTGATTCCAAAAGTTATAATTCTAAACCCCTTCAAGTTGTTTTGAGCCTTTGTGATATCATTTCCTTCTAGCTCTGTCCAAAAGCCACATTGCGGTCCCATAAAGAGCTCCCAAATAATATTTGAGAATGCCGAGCTACACATGCCAAGAGCTTATGATGTTTTACTATGGGTAATGCCTTGTCATATGCGGAATCAGAGGAAATAAAAAGAAAAGAACAAATTGCGAGAGTCTTATTGGTGAAAACCTTCAAAGGCACCACAAGGCAACGGTGAGTTGAGAGAAAGAATAAAATAAGAGAGGCTTGATGGTGAAAACCCTTCGGCTCCACAAGTCGAATGAAGATCATGAATCAACTAGGATTATAGGAGCATAGAAGCACATTTTCGCGGCAAAGATGGTACAACAAGATATTTTCTTGACAGATTAGACTATTAGTCTAAAAATGTGTGTCATAGTTATTAGAGTTGGTATCCACATCTGATAAGTTTCTACTTTGTAGTTTTCTTTTTAGATCTCATGTGTTTTCATTGTCCCTTAGTCTGCTCCTTTTGTTGTTTATGTCCTCTTTTGAGTCAGTTTTTTCAAAACAAGTGAGAAATGACTTAGAAATATGCTACCAACTTTCCAATTGCACAAACTGTAATCTGTCTTGCACATCAAAATGGCATACGTCGTAAAAGAATGGCATGCGCACTGAGTCGGTAACAATTAACATGCTTTGGAATTCATGTGAAATACAAAGGTTTGGTATATGTCAATTCATGAACAATGCAACAGATATAAGGTGTTGGGTTTGAGCAGATCAAAGGTATTTTCTGTGATAAGGTTGATAGAGAAAATGGTTGACCAATAATAAGCAAGTTTTTCCAAGTGGGAATCACAGATTATCATGGCGAGGGAAGGAGAAATAGACCCCAAGGCCAAGGCTAGTGACCTACGTCAGGAAAGAACAACAAGCGCACTGAGTTGGTAAAAATCAATAGGTTTTGGGATTCGTGTGAAATGCAATGGTTTGGTAAATGTCAATCCAAGAGCAAAATACAACATATAGAGGATATTGGATTTGAACATATCAGAGGTAAATTCTGTGATAAGGGTGATAGAGAAAGTGGTCAGTCAATAAACAAGCAAGGTATTTCGAGTTGAAATCAAGTTATCATGGGAAGTAAAGGAGCGATCGCCCTCAAAGTCAAGGCCACAAACCAACCATCGTGTTTAAACTCCCAAGTTTTCTTTCATTGAAACAGGGGCAGGAAATTTCATTTGTTCCGGAGAAATCCTCTATGAGGAAAGCAGGTGCCAGATGGGCTTGGTAGTAAGTTACTCCTGGATGACAGGATTTAATAACTTTTGAGTCCTTCGCAAATGACAAAGGTCTAACGAGAGGTTTACTTTTGGGAGGTATAATTTGGCATTTAAGTTTTTCACTTTTTTGATGGGGCTCAGATTGGAATTTTCAGGATAAAAGAATTTCTTTCGATAACAAGAGTCGTTTAACACTCACAGATGTTCCCGATATCAAACTGGGGCAGAAAAATTTCTTTTGTCTATTTCATTGTAATTAGGTTCAAAGGAAAAGCAGTTTCAAGAATATAAAGTAGTTTATGCTTAAGCAATCAGGCACCCACCTGGAGAAACAAGGGAAGACAGTTTAAAGAAAAACAGTTTCAAAAGGAAAACAATTCAAGTATTAGACGAAAGGAATACAATTCAAATATTGGTAATCAGGCACCCACCCGAAGAACAAAGGGAAAGCAACAATGTTCAAAGGAATATGGTTCAAGTTCAGCAATCAAGTTCAAGTTTCCCTGAACTACGTTCGACTTGATTCCGAAAGGATACGTAGGCAGCCTCTCTAGGGTTCAGTCACAGCAAAACAAAAATCCAAATTATCCAGAAAAGTGAAACTGGGGCAGATGTTACAATGGTTCGGCGATGATTTCGCCTGAAAGGTTCCAAAATTGTAATTCGATCCAAATTCGTTTTACCCCAAATCATGTTTAAGTCCTTCCTATCAATCAGTGAGAATGTTCAAGAATCGTAGAATGCAGCTACTTGGATACGATGCAACCAAAATAAGAGAAATTTAAAATGACAGAGTCTTGTTAGTGAAAACTCACAAAGAACACTATAAGGTGAGGGTGAGAAGAGAAGTGAGAGAGGTCAGCTCGTGAAAACCTACAACGGGCACCCTGATTGAAAGGATGATCCTCACAGCCATCGGTATCGATAGAGTCCTAGCAAGGTTTCTCAATTTTGAGGAAAAAGTTGTGATGAATTTGTGAGAGTCAGACGATTTACACAGATCAGGCATCTAGTCCAAAAAGCATGTCATGTTCATTAAAGTACGCATGTACTCCAGATAAGTCTTTCTTTCATTTCCCTGGAAGGGAAACTTCTTGTTTTAAACTCATTCCATTATTTGTTTTCTTTGAATCCCTTTCGGTCTAACTCTGTTCCAAATCTGAGGAAAAGAAGAGATAGCAAGACAAATTTACGGGGCTTTTGTTTGATACAAGCTAATATGCAAAAGGCACCATACCTCGTCAGGGCATCAAGTCGACTTCAACAAGCCATGGTAGCTGATGTTTTGAAATTGAAAACTCTTGGAAGGAGAAAATCAAATTAAAGTGCCTACAAATGCAAAATAAAGTTAAAAAGGTTGAGTCCCACGTGGCTAACTGTCCTGGCAAAGGTTTGAAAAATCCAAGGTACGCCAAATGCTTTGAAATTGAAATTGGAATAAAGAAGCAAGAAAAGAAAGTCCTACGAAGGCGAAATAAAGTCGGAAAAGGTTAAGTCTCACACGACTACCCACTGCAGCAAGTTTGAGGAACCAAAAGTTCCCTGTTTATCCGAACAAAAGAAAAATAAAATGAAAAAAATGAAGAAAAAAAAAAGCAACCAGTCATAAGGGAAAGGCCTACGAAGGCAAAATAAAGTCATAAAGCTTGAGCTCTACCAACCAGCCGTGATGGTAAAGTCTGGAAAAACCAAAAATTCTCCAGGGCCTGAAATAGAATCGGTCCTCAGGGACAAGTAGCTGCAGTTGAGATCTTCATCAAAGAAACTGGGTTGAGCTCAAGTCATCGAAACAATCAAGTCCACAAAACCAACCACTGTTTCAAACTAATAATTGGTCTTCGTTTGAAAACAGTAAACGGGTGCAATTCAAAGCAACCTTGCAAGAAGCAGGCGCAACCCAAAAAGAAATTGTGTAATCGCTAGAAATAGCTTTGCAGCATTAATCAATCCAAAAAGGAAGTCTCCTCCAAAAACTTTCCCATATTTTTACTCATTTTCTAAAAAAAATGAAATCGCCCATAAATCGAGTCGAGTCGACCCAGCCCCAAAACCAAAAATTCACTTTATTTCTTCTGTATCTCACCTTTACCCTAAGAATCCCTAGCCGCCCATAAATCTCACGCCGTCTCCACCGTGAACCACCACCGAAAATCACCTCATGGTGGTTCCGGTAGTCCAACCGCCCCCAAAATGACACCATGAACTCCCGTTCACATCCCCATTCCGAATCTCCACTTCTTTTCATTTGAATCATTCCCAGTTTTTTCGAACCTCAAATCAAAAATCTGGTCAGAACCCTACCCTTTCCAAATCGCTTCAAAATCACACCTTATGATCCTTACCCCCATCTGATCCATGAACCACCACCAGCCCCTTTCGAATCAGCCTTGAGTGTTTCAAATTTTAGATCTCGTACTTCTGAAGAACTCTAATTTTCCTTTTTCTTCTCTTATTGAGCTATGTTGGTCGAATGGACTTAAAACCTCAATTAATCGACTGTTCTTGACGAGAACAGTCGATTAATGGTAGTCAAAGTCTATTTCAGAGGGTTTTGGATGACTTCCCAATTTGGCCCTGTTATGGAACATTTTTAGGTAAATCTTTTATTCATTTAAACATTATCCTTATCTTTCCTCTGCATGTTTAGTGATTTTTGTTAGAAGCATGTCTAGGTTTGTTGTTATGAAATTTTACCATTTAGGAATTAATCATGTTTAGTTAAGATTTCATTTTGTTTTAGTTCTAGTTTCCTCCAATTTCTTTTGCCCTCTTCTAATTATACCCCTGACTAGTCGCCTCCTTAGGCTAATTTCAGATTGTCATTCCCATGTTTAGTTTAAGTTAAAATTTGTTTTCAATTGATTCTACTGTTAAGTTGCTTGTGCATAGTTTTAATAATTTGCATTTGAATTTCATGCTAATGTTTGGTTAAGGTTTTTATCCGTGTTTGTGTCATTTCTGATAAAACTGGGGTTAAATTATTTCGTATCTGTTTCATGTTTCAAATTCTGTCCATGCAAATTGAGTTTTGTTTTTAGTTTAAAGTTTATTTGCTCAATAGTCTTTTCTTTGATCTTTTTGTGTGTATTGATTTTGGCACTAGGATGTTAGTCTTGATTTGCCAACCATTAGAAATCCTAAGGACCTAAGTGAATATAGAAAATTTAGATAAGGGTTGTAATAAGCAGGTTTCAAAAGGGTAATTTAGGGCTTTTTTGTTTTGAAAATATCATAATTCTCTACAATCAGGGGCAGCTAGCCTTATTTGGTTAGTACAATGTACTGAAATCAATGAGAAAAAATCAGCTGTCCTTTTCTGTTTGAAATATGCTTTTTTATGGCTGGGGAATATTCCTTCCAGCACATGGCATCTTTGGTACCTATATATGGTACCATACAGAAAATTATATTTCAAATATACATTTTAGCAATAATTTACTGCACAAAAAACACTTCTTCCTCTTATGAAAAGTTCAAGTTTCAAAAATTTTAGGAAAAACTTTCCTCTTTTGTTATCAAAAAGCTAAAAAATGACTTAAAGTAAGGCATTCTCTCCTCGTTACTTTGGTTGAAAATCTTTAAGTTTTAAAGGGCTGAATTTGGTTTGCTTTACTGGGCTGCTTATTATTGCTATTGCTCCCTCTCTTTTGGGAATTTCAGCATTGTTCTAGTGATCTCCATCTGGACTCTTTTCTTGAATCATCTGTAGGTATATAACCATATTCCAACTATGAAATGAATTTAATCATGCAGACCTGAAGTTCATCATGAATATGTGTGTGTTTACCATGAAAATGGTAACGAAAATTAAATTTGTAAAATAGGACTTTAGAAATACATGATCTATTCCCAAGCTAGTTGTGATGCTTGCATTATGAAATTTAACGATGGAGCGCAAGTTAAAATGAGATAAGGATCAAACCGAAGGGCCTGCAGCCCGGGTATGAGTCTGGTCGATGGAGACTTCGGGGTCGATTTTGAGATCAAACTCGAGCTTGAGCTATCAGGGATAGTCAGGGATGATATAACAGTTAAAGATATAATCAAGCGAAGCTCTTTATAGCCAAAACTAAGTTATATGAAGAAGAACACATATAAAAGCGAAGGATATCAAAATATCCTCGGGCCAATATCAAATAAAGTACAGATAAGAAGATAAATAAGCCAAAGTGGCTTCGAGTTAGTAAAGAAAAAGGAGCTAGAGAAAAGAGATAAAGAAGGTATTATTGCACTTTAGTAGAATCGTTGGAGCTCTGCCTTACAGGGTATTAATGACTCCCGTTTTGTAAGAGGGGAGAGCCAAACTTAGTACAAGATATGTTGTGTGATAAAGGAAATGGCATGGAACAACCAACTAGCTTTATGACGTGTGCATGGGCCAACATTGAGCTGCTCAAATAGACTTAGTCCACCCCGGATACATTCTTCGGGAACTTTCTACGTTCGTCGGGGTTTTGGTCGATGTTACCTTCGGCTGGGTGTCCACATATTTTGAGGGAAATGGCTGGCTCGAGATCCCTGATCTCTGGGGTTATCTTTCGAAGCATTTTACAAATGAGAAATCGGTCCTCCGATTTAACCGTGCACAATGTGTATGGCTGAAGTCAATTGTGTTTATTTTGGTCAACTTTTTGTTTTGGTATTTTGTATGCTTTTTCAGTAACATGGAAAATGTTCTTAAAATTGATAGCAATAGCTTTGGTTCATAGTAAAACACTTAACTGAGATTGTTGTTTATGGTTCTTTTAAGTAATATCTTCTCTTCCTCCATCTGATTTCTTCACTCAAACACTTTTTATTTTATTTTCTTCTCATTTGGCCATGAGTTGTAATCTGATGGTTTAACCATTAGTTGATTGGAACAGTTGGTTTAGAGTCTCTAAGGTGGTATTCACATGTTTCTTTTAAAAGGGAGAGATGAAACTACTATGGACAAAGCCATGTTCAAAAGAGGCATCAATCTTCTACTAGTATACAAGGTTGTAATAATTTAGCTTGAGATTTGGTTAGTAGATTACTGGTGGACTAGAGTGTCATTTAGAATATTTGTTTCAAGAAAAACAGTAGCATGAATTACAACAATGCAAAACTTGTTTACTGGCATAAAACTTGTCATTCATTCTTTAGAATTTTGTAATAACTGGACTGTCCAAGAGCTTGATTAAACAAGTTCTATTTGTGAGTTTCGAACTTACCTTTCACACGCCAGGTTGCAATTAATGCATCTAAGTGTGTGTTCTTGGTAAAATTTAAGGTTTAATCTTTGTAAAAAGCATTGTCTTAAATAAAGATGTTCCCCTATTTGATTTTCTGTCAAACGAGAGAGTGGAGCACTTGGTTTGGGCTTGGCTAACGTCCAGTCAAGGCAGCCTGGTAGAAAATCATATTTGGGCTGCCTTCACCACATCACACTCTTTCTTTTGGGGCTCGACTTCAGGCCCAAATGGCCTTGAGTTCCTGTTCCATTTCTTCCGAATGATAAACCTTTCTCTTGTCTACAATTGGGCTGGAATTGGCCCAACTAAAATCACACCTTTATTTTCTTCGTATGTGTTCTTATGAATAAATAATTGTACGTTTCAAGATTAACCATGTATAGTTTATGTTAGCAAATCATGTATTTAATATTCAAATGGATTGGTAATTTGATTTCTCAAGCCTTGATTTTATTTTGATTAGGCAGAAAACTAGTGTTTAATTATTGTTAGTTTTAAAGGTAGATAGGCCCAAATCAGAAAGTTTATCCATCTGGGACCGCCAACATTTGAATCTAATATGGCTTACTTAATTCAAATCTAGAAATGATGTCCCTTAAGCTCCCTTTCGATTTCTGGGCCAATTTAGGACCCCAAATGCAGCCTTTACAGCTGATTCGCCAAGTGAGGAGCCACTGACGGCCCATCCTTTTGTCCAAAATAATTAAAAACCTTTAATAGTCATTTGGCTTTTGTTAAATTTAAGTTAGTCTCTAATAAGAACATCCTAGGTGTCCTTAATTAATTAAGTTTCTTCTAAAACTATTTAGGGTGTGTCATGTTTAAAACCCATCACATATGGCCCTCAAGAGCTTATTTAAAACTTGTAAAATTGAGGTGTGTCATGTTAAATAAAACCCCATAACTCATGGCCCTCATGTAATTGTTACTAACTCTTTAAAAATCAGGGTGCACCATTAATTAAATCTCCTTGGCCATTGCAATCTTTGTCATTAATTTGAACTTTCGTAATTGCTCTAGGCACGTTCTTTAAATTGTCTTTTCTTTAGATTATTAAATTTGGGTGTACATTTTATGCTACCCAATTTCAATTATTAACAATGTTAGATAGAAAGTGTCGCGAACCACGGGTGCATTTCATGTGGCGTGTTTTAAATAACGTTGATTCTTCCTAAAAGCGGCTTAAATTAATTAAAAGCGTTTAATAAGTTAAAAATGCACAATAGGCTAAAACATGTAATAAATCGGATAATAGGCCAATTTTAATATTTTAAGCCACTGTTCTAGAACCACGAAACCCGAGAATAGCTAACACCTTCTCCCGGTTAACAGAATTCCTTATCTAGAATTTCTGGTTCGCAGACCTTAAAATGATAGTCAAATTTCCTCGATTTGGGGATTTAAAATAAATTGGTGACTTGGGACACCAAATAAACTATCCCAAGTAGCGAATCTGATAAATAAATAATCTTATTTCGAATAATGTCACTTTAATTGAAAAAACTTTCATATACCCTCATGAGTAAAAAGTATGTGTGACAGCTTTGACAACTCCGCTGGGATCAAAACCCAAAATTTTTGGTTCAGGGTTCAAGAATTCAAGCTTAGAATAACTGTTATAGTTCGCTTGTTTTTATTATCTAATTTTTACATGTTTGACCCTAATGTGCTAAATGTCGCTTTTTACCGCTTTGATATTGTTTGAGTTGTATATAAATTGTTACGAAACCCTCTTCTCTCTGGGTCTTCTAATCATCTAGGAAGTGTGCACTTCGTGTGGATTCTTTTCTGTTAGAGTCATATCCCAATTTTAGAATGAGGTCCGAACAAGTTTCAAAGCCGGTGAAGCTTCTGTATTCCCAGTACGCTGCACCCCCTCCCCCCTCCCCCCGGCTCGAGTTGTCTGCTCGAGTAAGACAGGTTTAGAATAATACACCCAGGTTTTTAAACCTATAATAATATAGCCTCAAGCCTAGGGGTGTTCAAAACCCAATCGAAACTGAAGCTTAATTGCTTATTGGTATCGGCTTAACAGTTTAACGGATGGGGAACTGATTGAATTTTTTTTATTAACGGCTTATCGGTTTGGGGCAGGATTATTCAATTTTTTCTAATAGATAATTGGTTAACCCGTTAAGAATATATATATATATATATATATATCAAAAACCCTTCCATTTCTGGTACTCTATCTCTAATGCCTAATTCCTAAATACGTATACTTGGACAAAACCAACACTTGATCATGTGATTAAATCTGATGAGGTCACTTGGACAGAACCTGCAGCTAATCATGCGAACTTAAGCTCCGAGCTTGATCATAATAATGGCTCCAACACGAATGGCAACAAGTAGAGTTGATAAAGACCCTCATCATTGGTATAGTGATGGTGTGTATACTTATTACTGTGATTGTGGCAATGCATTATCCAGAATGATTGACTCTTTTGCATTCGCTTAGACAACAAATTTTCTGCTTCTTACGGTAAGTTGTGCGTGGAGACTTGTGTGAAACCAGTATAGATTGAATTAGGCTGATAAACCGCCCGATAAGAGCTAGACTGATATCAATCCGCTTGATATCTTATTGGGTGGCTAGCGGATTAATAAATTTAAAACTTGATAACCAATAAGCCAACCCATTAAGAGTAAATAACTGCCAAATCCGCCCGATAAGTAGCCCTACTCATGCCGGATCCCTAGTAGGTACGTTTGTTTGCATCACGTGCATCTGACTTTGGGGACTCAACACAATGGTTGGCTCCGTCTAGGACAGGTGTACTCAAATTAAAAAGACCATCTTGATGCATCTTACATGCTACTTGCGCATCTGTTTGTTTCGACTTGCACATTGACCGACTTCTATAATAGAGAAAGAAAATAAAAAAATCAAAAACAAAAATCAAAAAAAGTGAGGTAGGTATTTAGAAAATTTTAAATCTCTGCTGAAATTCTAAAAAAAGAAAAGTCATTTCAAAATCTGCCAAAATTTCAAGTTTCATGTTTCCTTTGTTTCGTCAAAACAAACCGAACTACACGGGTTTGATTCTCACCGGATATGAGATACGTAGGCAAACCTCATAGGTTCCGGCCACAATTTTCAAAAAAAATATTTTCTTTTAGTTCCTTCTTTAGAAATTTTTCCTTAGAAAATTAAAAAATAAATCAAAAAAAGGAAAAAAATTCTTTTCTTTCTTTAAAAGTATTTCTTTCGTAAATGTCAACAAAATTATTTTTTGAAAAATTGAAGTCCAAAAATATTTTTTTTTGCTTTTCTTTAGAAGTACTTTGTAAATAAATAAAAGCTCAAAAAATCAAAATATTTTTATTAAAAGTCCCTCTTTTGAAAATTAGGAGGCAACATCCAAAATCCAAAAAAAAAATTTATTCTTTAGAAAAAGAGAAAACAAATAAAAATTCTATCATTTTTTTTTTCTTTTGAAACTCCCAAAGTTCCAATCAAAAGATAAGGAATTTTTAGAAGTCTACCTTTCAAAAAATAAAAGAAAAATCAAAATCAAAAATCGAAAAAAATATTTCCTTTATTCTTTTAAAGCATTTCTTTCTAAAATTCTAAAAAAGAAAAAGAATCAAAAATCAAAAATATTTTTCTTTTGCCTTAAAGTTTTCATGGTATGAGTTTTATAAAAGTAAACAAAAAAAGAGTTATCTTATTTACTACATTATCGATCTTCTCGAACTACGCAAGATCTGATTCA
Organism: Nicotiana glauca; assembly: GCA_026770625.1. Classification (NCBI taxonomy): domain Eukaryota; kingdom Viridiplantae; phylum Streptophyta; class Magnoliopsida; order Solanales; family Solanaceae; genus Nicotiana; species Nicotiana glauca. Next base: position 5,843 of record MU701087.1, on the reverse strand, counting down.
TGCGGGGTCATGATACGTAGGCAATCCCCATCGGTTTCAGTCATAGCCATAGAATTAACTGAGTGAAGAATAAACTGGAAAAAAAAGAGAAAAAAATTGAGTGATTTGAGTGAAAAAAAGAGAGTGACAAAAAAAATAAAAGAGTAATAAAAACTATTTAAAAAAAGAGTGCAAAAATAAAAGAGCGGCAAAAACGAGATAAAAAAATAAAGACTGGTTAAAGATAGGCAGAAATGAAGAAAAGAGGTACAAAGTGAAAAGTGCTAGTTAATGCCGGGGTGAAACATGCAGTCGTTTAAATACATGGTAGAAGCGTTTAACTGTTAGGTGCATTGCATCCCAACGTGCGGTTTCCTATATGTTAAGTGTTTCAAAACTAACAAGGTTGTTGGATGTGCAAACTAGCCAGGTTTTGGTAGTTGGTCTTGTTGGTAGTCTAGCCTTCCCTCCTTCACAAGATCCAAAGGCATAGATGGCCTCCGCAAGCAATCTACCAATCATTGGTCCTGAGGATAGCCCAACATCGGCAACTCTGCAGCTAGAATCAGCAGCTAGTGAAGAGAATAAGATGTTGTGTCTCCGCATATTGGAAATGTGGGACACCTTGTCTAATGGCGGGGAACTGCCAAGTGCAACCCCTCGGTTCCTTGAGTTGATCTCCAGGTCAGGTGAGGTTACCAACGCCCATGTGCCCAACCGACTCATCCCATGCGGGCACTCTCCAATGCCCTCCAATAATCCTGATATGCCTTCTGTGGTTCGACCCCAGGCACCGGCTTCAAGGTCACCGCCTCCAATGTTAATCTTTCAGGGTCCACAGCTTCAACCAGAAATAACATATGTGACCATGTACTCTTTCACTCAACCTTCGCAATATGATCTCTCGATAGAATAAGAAAAGGTTGTTAAAAGTCCCGAGCAAGAGAAAATGGCTCGGAAGATGAAGAGCCTGGAACAAAACATAAAACGCATTCAAGGTCTAAGTAGCCAAAAGAGTTTCTCATACTCTGACCTATGTATGTTTCCCCATGTCCACTTGCCAGCTGGCTTCAAGATGCCAAAATTTGAAAAGTACAACATGCATGGAGACCCGATCTCTTACCTAAAATGATACTGTAACCAGTTGAGGGGTGTTGGTGGAAAAGAGGAGCTGCTAATAGCCTATTTTGGGGAAAGCCTCACCGGAATTGCTTCCGAGTGGTATACGGATCAAGAAATTACTCATTGGCATGTGTGGGATGATATGGCTCGAGATTTTGTCCACCAATTCCAATATAATGTGGACATCACTCCCGACAGAAACTCCTTGTCCAATTTGAAAAAGAAAACCGCGGAAAGCTTCCACGAATGATTTCAAATGGCGTGAGAAAGATGCCAGGGTAAAGCCTTTAATGGACAAAACTGAAATGGTCACAATCATTATGGAGGCCCAAAAGGCTGACTACTTCCAAAACATGTTATTTGTTGTGGGTAAGCCATTCACTGAGGCTATCAAAATCCAGGAAATGGTTGAAAATGGTCTAAAACGGGCCGAATCTTGAGTCATGCTGCTTTTAAAGCCACATAACCAGATGTTCAAAATGGTTCGGAGGGAGCCATGATGGTTTCAAGCTCGAGGGGAACCCGCAGGTCATTCAGCCAGTCATATGTGCCTCCTATGGTCCCACAACACTATTGTCCCCTTCAAAATGATGCTTATGCCGTGGCACCGCCTCCCTATGCAGTGATGAGCGCACAATCTTACATGCAGCCATAACATCATACATAAAACTGAGCTCCACTTCCAGTAAATGCCCATCCTTACCAAACACCGTATAATCCCCAACCAAATGTTCCTCAGTACAATCATCGCCCAAGAGAGCCTTTCAAAAAGAATCGGTTCATCCCTATTGGTGAATCATATTAAAGCTTGTTCTAAAAGATAATCAGGCTAGATCTATTACAGCCAGTGGCCCCGAATCGACCAAACCCTGAGTCCCCCTCACACTGTGATGATGCTAGATGTGAATACCACTCTGGGCAGTAGGACACAGTACAAAGGACTGTTGGATCCTCAAAAGGGTAGTTGAAGATTTGATTGAAGCTGAAAGAATAATTTTTCGGGATGAAGAAGCTCCTGATATGATGAACAATCTGTTGCCTGCCCACAACATCGGTCCAATAGCCAGAATGATTTGTGAAGGTAAGGAATTTGATCCAGGACTTAAGGCTATTGCAGCCATTGCCAAGACAGAAGAAAAGCTAAAAAATGGTCGCCAAGCATGAAATTAGACGGGGGCCTTAGTAGCCAGTCTTGCTTTCCTTTCTGCGTCCGAATTATCTAAGGGTGTGATCTGGATGTTTTACTTTATTGTCTTACTTTCCGATGTAAACTCTTCTATCTTCAAAAAATTGAAAAAAAACCAACAAAATAAAAAAAAAAACAAGTAAAATTAATATTTCATTGTACAGGAATATCTCTTTTCTTAATCTTGTCATTTTTCTTATTCTATTTTTAGTTCTATTAAATGAAGGTTTTAATAACATGACATGCTTGTAGACTTCATGTCCAAATCCCAAAACGTTGTCAGACTTTGAAATAATGAATCAAGGCTCAGAATGCAAAAAAGATAAGTTTGAGGAAATGAAACAAATAATTGGAACAGCTAAAGGAAAATTGGTTCCAGATGGGAAAGGTGCATATATTGCAAGAAGAGTACTATCGAAAGAGTGTGTTGTACTTGGGACAAATAAAGGAAATATCCCAAAAACAACTGGCAATGCAAATGCAGTTGAAAGATACTATGTTGGATCCTCTATATAGCATTAATGTTCTCCGATTAGGATGAAGAATTCTTTCTTTCTAGCTACCCAAACATTATACACCCTTTGAGACAGTTACCTTTCTTTGATTACCCGTTTGGAACTTGAGAGTGTTAGTGAAAAAAAAAGATTGATTGAAAAAATGAAATGAAAAAAGGAAGAAAAGACAAAGAAAATGAAAATAAAAAAAAATTAAAAAAGAGAGGAAAATGAAAGGAAAAAGAAAGAGAAAACAAAACAAAACAGAAAAACAAAAGAAAAATCAAAAATAAAGTTTTCTTGAACTACGTTTGACTTGATTCCGAAAGGATACGTAGGTAGCCTCTCTGGGGTTCAGTCACACCAAAACAAAAATCTAAATATCCCCAAAAAGTGAAACTGGGGCCGATGTTACAATGGTTCGGCGATGATTTCACCTAAAAGGTTCCAAAGTTGTAATTCGATCCAAATTCTTTTTACCCCAAATCATGTTTAAGCCATTCCTATCAATCGGCGAGAATGTTCAAGCATCAGAGAATACTGCTACTTGGATCCGATGCAACCAAAATGAGAGAAATTGAAAATGAGAGAGTCTTGTTAGTGAAAACTCGCAAAGAGAACTATAAGGCGATGGTGAGAAGAGAAGTGAGAGAGGTCAGATCGTGAAAACCTGCAAAGGGCGCCCCCGATTGAAAAGAGGATCCTCACAACCATCGATATCGATAGAGTCCTAACAAAGTTTCTCGATTTTGAGGTAAAAGTTGTGATGAATTTGTGAGAGTTGAATGGTTTATACAGATCAGGCATCCAGTCCAAAATGCATGCCATGTTCATTGAAGTCCGCATGTACTCCAGATAAGTCCTTTTTTCCTTTTCCCGAAAGGGACACTTCTTGTTTTAAACTCATTTCATTGCTTGTTTTATTTGAATCCCTTTCGGTCTAACTCTGTTCCAAAGCTGAGGCAAAGAAGAGATAGCAAGACTAACTTACAAGGCTTTCGTTTGATATAAGCTAATATGCAAAAGGCACCAAACCTCGTCAGAGGCATCAAGTGGACTTCGACCGGCCATGGTAGCTGATGTTTTGAAATTGAAAACTCTTGGAAGGAGAAAATCACATTTAAGTGCCTACAAAGGCAAAATAAAGTTAAAAAGGTTGAGTCCCACATGACTAACTATCCTGGCAAAGGTTTGAAAAGGCCAAGGTACACCAATGCTCTGAAATTGAAGTTGGAAGAAAGAAGCAAGAAAGGAAAGGCCTACGAAGGCAAAATAAAGTTGGAAAAGGTTAAGTCTCACGCGACTACCCGTTGTAGCAAGTCTGAGAAACTAAGAGTTCCCCATTTATCCAAAGAAAAAAGAAAAAATGGAAAAAAGGCAACAATTCATAAAGGAAAGGCGTACGAAGGCAAAATAAAGTCGGAAAGGATGAGCTCTACCGACCAACCGTCATGGTAAAGTATGGAAAAACTAGGAATTCTACAGGGCCTGAAATGAAATCGGTCCTCAGGGACAAGCAGCTATAATTGAGATCTTCATCAAAGAAACTGGGCCGAGATCAAGTGATCGAAACAATCAAGGTCACAAAAGCACCATTGTTTCAAACTAACATTTTCTTTGTTTGAAAACAGTAAATGGCTGCAATTCGAAGCAACCTTGGCGCAACGAAAAAAAACTACGCAAGGGCTAGAAAAAGCTTTTCAACAATAATTAATCCAAAAGGGAAGTCTCCTCCGAATTTTTTCCCGCATTTTTACTCATTTTCTAAAAATAAAAAAATAAAATCGCCCATAAATTAGGTTGAGTCAACCCACCCCTAAAACCAAAAATTCACTTTATTTCTTCTGCATCTTAACTTCACCCGAAGAAACCCTAGCCGCCCATAAATCCCACATCGCCTCCACCGTGAACCACTGCCAAAAATAGCGGTTCCGGTGGTCCAACCGCCCCAAAATGACACCATGAACTCCCCTTCACATCCTCATTCCAAATCTCCACTCCTTTTCCTTCGAATCATTTCCAGAGTTTTCTAATCTTAAATCAAAAATTCGGTCAGAACCGTACCCTTTCCAAATAGCTTCAAACGCACACCCTATGATCCTTACCCATGTCTGAACCCCAAACCACCATCTGTCACTTTTGAATTAGCTTTGAGTGTTTTGAATTTTAGATCTCGTAATTTTGAAGAACCCTAATTTTTTTTTCTTCTCTTTTTGATCTATGTTGGCCGAATGGACTTAAAACCTCCATTAGTCGACTGTTCTTGTTGAGAACAGTCGATTAATGGTAGTTAAAGTCTATTTCGGAGGGTATTGGACGAGTTCCCAATTTGACCCAGTTCTGGAACATTTTTAGGTAAATCTTCTATTCATTTAAACATTATTCTAATATGTCCTCTGCATGTTTAGTGATTTTTGTTAGATGCATGTCTAGGTTTGTTGTAATGCATTTTTACATTTTAGGAATTAATCATGTTTAGTTTAGATTTTATTTTGTTTTAGTTCTAGTTTCCTCCAATTTATTTTCCCCTCTTCTAATTATAACTCTGACTAGTCGACTGCTTAGGCTAATTTCAGATTGTCATTCACATGTTTAGTTTAAGATAAATTTATTTTCAATTGATTCTACTGTTAAGTTGCTTGTGCATAGTCTTAATAATTTGCATTTGAATTTCATGCTAATGTTAGGTTTAAGGTTTTTATCTGTGTTTGTGTCATTTCTGATAAAATTAAGGTTAAATTATTTCGTATTTGTATCATGTTTCAGATTCTATCCATGCAAATTGAGTTTGTGTTTAGTTTAAAGTTTATTTGCTCAATGGTCTTTTCTTTGATCATTTTGTGTGTACTGATTTTAGCCTTAGGATGTTAGTCTTGATTTTCCATCCATTAGAAATCCTAGGGACCTAAGTGAATATAGAAAATTTAGAGCTTTTTTTGTTTTGAAAATATCAAAATACTCTAGAAGCAGGGGCAGCTGGCCTCATTTGATTTTTACCCCAAGTAAAGAATTCCAAAAATTAAAATAAATAAAAGGGAAGTAATTAGGAAAAGTATCAAAAA
>MU701086.1:0-11018 GCA_026770625.1 Nicotiana glauca | reverse complement strand
TAAACTTGGATTTTAGCCACGATTTTGAGTATGGAATTAGGAGAAAATCATATATTTGAGTTCCTAAGGTCATGGGTAACCTTCGTTTTCGAGAAAATCTTGGATTCCGGGCACGTGGGCCCGAGGGAATTTGATCATTTCACTAAACGAAGTTGGGAAATTGTATAATTTGAATTGTTAGCAAGTATTTGAGTATATTCTCATTAGTTTGTCGTTAACTGGCTAGTTTGGGCGCATTGTGCGTTGGTTCAAGCTTTAGGAAGGATGTAGAATTCCGATTGCGAGTCTTCGGAGCGAGGTGAGTCTCCATTCTAATTCTGTGAGGGGGAACTTACTCCATAGGTGAAGTGAATGATTAAGTGCTCCTATTTGTGGGGGCTACGTACGCACGAGGTAACGAGACTCCGTGCGAAGCTACTATTATGCTATTGTCCGGGTAGATTAAGACCCAGAAAGCATGCTATACTTGAATAAATTATGAACTCATTAATGACTTGAATTGTTTAAACTACCTTAGATTCGTAAACAAATTCAAAAGAGATTAAACATCACTCCTGAATCGTTAAACAGAGAATTTGCCTATTTGGATAATTAATCCTCGATAAATTTTAATTGGCCATCTGAGCACGTATATTATGCGTACCGCATCGCATGGATGATTCGCGAGCGGGGTAATAAATCACATTAAATCAATAATTTGGATTTTCTAAAGACTTAAGCTTCATTTTCTTAAATTAATAAAAGAGAATTGACTTCTTCCTGGATATTTGCTCCACGTTGACTTCCTGACTGTTTATCTGTCTGGTGTGTTTATTTTGGAACGGGCCGAACGCCTCGGCAGATTAATAGATGCATCTATAGGCGCGCCGTCGGCCCTCGGCAAGTGTACATTTATTTCATTTGGAGCGGGTCGTTNTGATATACTAGCGGCCTATTGGGCGCAGCAGCACGGACGATTCAGGGACTAGGTGAGCTGCAAATTGCGAGGCGACCTGCGCTAGAGTAGTTCCTTTCTGTACTTGATTTATTTATTTCCTGTCCATTGTATTCCAGACAGAGATTGTATTTTATTTCATCATCAGTAGTCGCTCTTGCACTTGTGACACTAGATTCTGGGATGGTTTTCGAAAGGTTTAATTTAATTGTTATTGTTAATTTGAATTGAAGCAAAACCTCTTTATTTGTGAAATGGAAGGAAAATTTTGGAATTTTATGTATTTAAAAAGGATTTTTTTTTAATCGGTAATCTAATTGGCTGGCCTGACAGCGGTGCCGGCGCCACCACGACCCTTAGTGGATTTTGGGTCGTGACAATTCCTTTATTCTTGTGTAATTTTATGGTTGATCAACTACCTTCCAACCTTCCAACATTATTGGAGTTGCTGTTGTTAATTGGATAATAAATTTTACAGTAATGTATGTATTGCTTCCAAACACGTTTTTGTTTTTTCTGTTGTTTTTGTAGTGAACTCAAATTTCAAAAAACTCTCTCATTATTTAGAACAATTTGCGTCAGTTGCCTCTCGTTTGAATTGGAACATTTATGTGTTGCTTAGCTTTCCTAATTAATTAATCAATCAATTCAAATTTAACTTTCTTTCCATTCAGATTCAAAAGATCTTATTTACTATCATTTTATTTAAATTAAAGAAATATCCTATCTTTCAATTTAAATTAAATACTATAACAAATATTGTCCTAAATTGCCAAGTGGCTTTATATTAGCTTGCCACTTGGCTTAACCACAATACAAACTTTTTTGCTTTAATATATATTAATATTAGTATTAGTATTAGTATTAGTATGAGAACCCGCGCAATGCGCAGATAATTTGATAGAATATTGAGCTTATAAAATTATAATTTAATATATACAATTATTTTAATAATATTAGTTGTTATTTTATTAATTAATATAATGTACTGAAATATTACAAAATTAACGTATACACATTATATAGTAATCAAATAAATTATTCATTCTTTATTTATTCTTTATTATTTGCCATAAGCAAATGAACTTTTATTTATCTCAACGCAAATATTTATATCTATAAAATTGAGAAATCAAATTATTTTCTACATCAAAAAATATATTTGTAGTATTTTATAGATATAAAACATATTAGGAAGAATGTCACGACCCCAATCCACTAAGGGTCGTGGTGGCACCGGACACCGCCGTTGGGCCAGCCAACTCAAATACTTAACTAAATCTCATTTTAACACTTTTGAAAAATATTTCTTTTATACGTTTTAAACAAGACTCAGTGTATTCTTCCGAATAAATAAATAAAATATTTAAACAACTTTTAAGATTTTCAAATAATCCAAATACATCCCCAGAACCCAGTGTCACAAGTACATGAGCAGCTACTGATAAGGAAAATAGAATACAACACCTGTCTGAAATACAGTGGACAGGGAATAAGATACAAAATGCTAAAAGGAACTACATTAGCTACGGGTCGCCTCGAACAATGCAGCTCACCTAGTCTGAGCGTCATCCATGCTGCTACGCCCAATAGGCTGCTAGAGGTATACATACATGTGCAACAAAAATGCACAAAAGTGTAGTATGAGTACGTAATCAATGTGTGCTCAGTGAGTATCCCGCCTAATCCCGAAGGGGTAGAGACGAGATGGTCAACATTGACGCTCTCTAATGGTCCAATAATGATTCATCCTTAATATGTATATATTAAACAATGAATTTATTTTATAAACATGATTCTAATCCACCTAGAGGAAACAAGTAAACACGTAATTCTTTCATAGGAAAATTTTCAGAGTTTCTCTTTAAAGATAATCCAAATATTTTTAAGCTACAAAAGGGGAATAATAACTTAATTAAGTTCAGGCAGTAACACAAGCATGTACAAATCATACCGAGGCGATGGACCAATCCAGCAGAAATAAATGTGCACTTGCCGAGGGTCGACGGTGCGCCTATAGATGCATCTATTAATATGTCGAGGCGTTCGGCCCATTCCAAAATAAACACACAAAGACAGACAATCAGTCAAGAAGTCAACATGGAGCAATTACCTAAGAAAGGCAAATTCTCTTTAATAATTTGAGAAAATGAAGATTAAGTCTTTTTAGAAATCCATTTATTAATTTAATATGATCTAAGCAATTCAAACCATCAATGGGTTCACAATTAATCCAAGTATACATGCTTTTGATTCCTAGACTACCCGGACAATAGCATAATAGTAGCTACGCACGGACTCTCGTCACCTCGTGCGTACGTAGCCTCCACAAATAGGAGCACATAACCAATTTAACTCACCTATAGGGTAAATTCTCCCTCACAAGATTATAAAGGAGACTCACCTCGCTCCGAAGATCCGTAACCAGCATTCTTCCGGGGACTTGCACCAATGCACAATGCTCCAAAACTAGCCAACGATCATATAAATCCATTAATATATGCTCAATTATACTTCACAATCCAATTTATAACAATTCCTAACCCCCAACGAAAAGTTAACAAAAATGCCCTGGGGCCCACGTGCCCGGATTCCGAAATTTCTCGAAGATAAAGGTTACCCATGACCTTAGGAACTCAAATATATAATTTTCTCTAAATTCCATACTCAAAATCATCGGTTCAAGCCTTCAGAAGAATGTATTGTGCCGGTTATGAGTCTTCGGAGCGAGATGAGTCTCCTTTCTAATCTTGTGAGGGAAAATTTACCCCATAAGTGAAGTAATTGATTATTTTGCTCCTATTTGTAGAGGCTATGTACGCATGAGGTGACGAGAGTCCATGCGTAGCTACTATTATGCTATTGTTCGGGTAGTTAGGACCCAAAAGCATGTTGAACGTGGATTAATTGTGAACCCATTGGTAGCTTGAATTGATTAACTCACATCGAATTAGTAAGTAAATTTCTAAAAGGATTAAACTTCATTTCTTAAATTGTTAAAGGAGAATTTTTTTATTTGAATAAATATTCCCCGATAATTTCTTATTTGACTGATTGAGCATGTATTTTATGTGTGCCTACATCGCATGGATGATTCGAGAGCAGGATATGCATTTATTTATGGAACGGGCCGAACGCCTCGGTGAGAATAGATGCATCTATGGTTCGTACCTCTCGACCCTCGGCAATGCACAATTTACATATCTATTGGAGCGGGATGTCGACCTCAGCATGATTTGCGCATGTTTATCTGTTACTTGAAAATTGTAAATGTGGAATTGACCCTACGTGGCTTGATATAAACTGATAAGATAATAAAGAATAGACTTTAGAAGCCCTTGATTTATTGTTGAAGATATTTACCTATTTTTCTGGCTTCACAATCAGAACTTCTATACAAATCCATGATTATCCTCGCACTTAAAGAATATTGCTAATTGACCTTTAGTGAGTGTCGGAGTTGACCATCTCGTCTCTACCCTTTCGGGATTAGGCGGGATACTCACTAAGTACACGTTGATTACATACCCATACTACACTTTTGTGCATTTTTGTTGCCCAGTTATGTATACCTCTAGCAGCCTATTGTTCGTAGCAGCATGGATGACGCTGGGACTAGGTGAGCTGCATTGTTCGAGGCGACCCGCAGCTAGTGTAGTTCCTTTCAGCATTTTGTATCTTATTCCCTGTCCACTGTAGTTCGGACAGATGTTGTATTCTATTTTACTTATCAGTAGTTGCTCGTGCACTTGTGACACTGGGTCCTGGGATGGTTTCAAGTATTGTATTAATTGTTCAACATTTAAATTTGATTTGAAACTATATCCTTTAAAATTTCTTAATAAGCAAGGAAAAATCCTGGATTTCAAAAGTGTTAAAAAATGAGATTTAGTTAAGTATTTGAGTTGGCTGGCCTGATGGCAGTGTCCGGTGCCATCACGACCCTTAGTGGATTTTGGGTCGTGACAACATGGTATCAGAGCACTAGGTTCTCGTCAGTCTCGAGAGTCATGAGCAAGTCTAGTATAGTCTCGCGGATTGGTACGGAGACGTCTGTACTTATCCTCGGGAGGCTGCAGGGCTGTTAGGAGTACTTCCCTTCTTGATTTCCTTTTCAAGCAGTTGTTATAAATCGAAAATCGAAGGATTGTAATGGCACTACAAATATGGTGCGTGATGATTTTCCCGGTATAGTTGATTGGACTATTATAGTCGCATTTTGGAGGGATATTTTAGTGTTTCGGCTCAGTAATAGAACTTCTAAGAGCCTTCAGGCTAGGCACAGGTTGCCATGATGTTTATGAGCGATTATTCCGCAGTATTGTTGTAATGGTAGGGTGTTGCCCACGTGTCGGGGCAGAGAATAATTGAAGGGAGGTTTACTCAGCGTGTAATCAAGGGATTCATTATTTTATTCCCGGTAGGGGAAAGTCAATCGAACTAAGGATGGTCAGATGTGGGCTGGTGGAAGTAACGAGTCTTGGTATTTGCAAGCATGGTTGATCTTTCTTTTATGAGAGGGTGTCGTGGTCCTTATTGAACTTGCTAAGTTGTTGGCATTATAATCTGCTACAATTCGCCTTTTTGGCAGGGTATTGTGAAATAATATTGGAGGTACAACTGTCACATATCGCATGATGCAGTGGTTTAAGATCGAATCAGAATTTCTAATGTGGACGGCTCGATAAATATGACCTTTAGAAAGGTTTAAAGTTAGCAGCAATGGTGGATTCAAGTGCCACGAAGATAGATTTTATTTGAGGCAACAATTGAGCAGCAAAGTATGAGGAAGGACATGTGGAATGTGCCAGGCGGTGCTTAAAATTTCTAGAAGGACAAGTATGAGGAGCAAGGTCGAGTGACCGATTAAGGAGATGGGTTCCGCCAAAGTGGGAGAGTGGAGGGTGTGCATATGGGCTTGGTAGTAGGAAGACTATACACCTTAAAGAGAGTTTGGATCGAATTGGGGATTTTAATGATTAGTGATTGAAGCCTACGGGTATGATGTGAAGTATGGGCTATTATGCGGCAGAAGATTGATATAGCGGAAAGGAGCTTCTTGAAATGGAGGAGGGTGCAGCATAACCCTGAATTTGGAAGGATGTTGCCGAGCATTTAATTGATGTCCACGAGGGGCGAATGGACTTGTGCAACTGGAAGGTGAGCTCGGACTCAGGATGGGCTATTGGTGTCATAGTGAATGCACCCCGTGCAGCAGCATGGGAAGATGTCGGGAGGTGATTCCCCTAGGTGGGTTATTCCCCATGAGTAGATTAGCGGTCGCGTGGTTGGCGAAGCTTCTGCAAGGAATTATATTGGTTGTTCCACAAAGAGATCAGTCTTTCGAATGTGGATGATGACTCAGAATATGAAAGTTGGGGATTTATAGGGAGATCCCAAGAGATTTTGATAATTGGTGGCGCGAGGTTAAGTCAATAAGAGGTAAAAAGGTCGGGCGAACTCAAGAATGGTGAAATGATGGCTTCAAGCTAAGTGGGAGAGTCCCACCGCTTATGATTGGGTTGTATGATTAACTACTTGCGTGATTTCTGGTTATTAGCATATTGATGGATTAATTCAGCTACGAGAAAAGACCATAAGTAGTAAATTGAGCGGAGGAATTATTAAGGATGTGCTATGGTTAGCCTTATGGGCTCATGTTCGAACTTGGGAAAAGATTCAAGATTTATGCCTTTTATAGAAACGGGTTAAAAGGGGAGTGACTCTACCATGTGCTTCATTGAGAGGGTATTAATATACTAGAAGATTTAGGGAGCTGATTATATTCGGGATCAAGTCAGTGTGGGTGGCTCTCAGCAACGGTCCTAGCGGAACTCAAAAGATAAAGTGTGGTACCTAATGATTTCGAGCCGATAAGTACAACTAAGAATCAAACTTTGTAGCAGCTTGTGAGAAGGTGCCCAGAATGTTCTATGATGTGTTACCTTGCGGTGTAGCATTTGAGAAATGTGAAATAATTCGTGAGATTTGAGACAACATGCTCTCGCAATTCAAGGTCACTCGGGGTGAGTGTAGAGGGAGTATGTTATGCGTTGAAGATAATTAGTATTATTTCCAAAGCAATCAAGGATAAATTGGAGGGAAAGGGATTGATTAGCCATAGTTAAATATGGCATGTTGGGGTCTGTGATCCGTTTATTCAGCGTGATCGAGTTATGCGTTTGATTTGTGGCGGTACGTGTGAGGTTTGTCGGCGGCCGTAATTGATAACATTCTAAACCATTCTACTGTTGTGGCTTGATATGTGGAAGCAGCTTTCGGAAGGGTTATGGTGGCTTGGACCACTACTTGCAGATTTGCATATTCTTTGGTTATGGCAATTTAGCTGTGTGTTTCTATGAATCTCTTGAAGTGAGTTAAGTGAAAAGTTCATATATGATGAATTGTTAAAATGTTAGTGATTTTGAAGTTATGATGAAAAATTGTGTTCTATCGTATATTGGCACGCTGGGTGCGGTGAGAGGTATGGAATTAGAAGTGAGGGTCAAGGTTGCAGTTCTGTGTTGACTAGGATGTCACAGGCTCGGATTAGCAAGGAAAGGGTTGAACGATTAGAGTAAATTGGTATTGTCCTTAGTGTCACTTGAGATCGTTGTGTTGTGGAAGAGGTTTTGCATCCTGGTTAGGGATTCTGGATCGCTTTTTAGCGTTAGTGCATCCTATGGTTTAGATGTGCGGACCCGTTATTTATTTCGGAAGATTGTGGGAACGTGTTCCACGGGAAGATTGTACCAGTGTGGCATATAGCCACTTGTTTGACTAAAGATTTAAATCAAGTATGAGGAATTTGGGTAATATCATTGCTTTGAGAATTTATGCCTGGAGGGCACCTTGTTTATTAGGTTATGAACCGAGGAGGTTTGCTCTGGTTATGATGGTTGTTCTTGTGTGTTATGAGAAGAAGGAAATTAGTATGGACCTTTGAAAGGTTATTGGCTTAATTTGATGTGATCAGGATTGACTTGAGGCCGGTGGATGGGTTTAAATGTGAATATGGGCTCTTTGACAGGCCAGTTGTGTTCATTTCAGTAATGCGCTCCTTATGGAGTAGCCAGGGTGTCATCTCGTTGTCAGATATTTCATGAAGTGATACATTGCACCGTGTGAGTGGTGAGATGGCCTGAGGAATTGTGTATGTGTTGAGGACCCTCGTGGGAATGTCGTATTATGAGCAAATGGCTCTTAAGATTCAGATCTTGTACCGCACCTCAGTTTTACTTGAGTTTTGTAGCCGATAGCGCTATGTGATTTCTCACGGATGGTATTATGGACTTAACGTGCTTGCAATCAAAATTTGATATTTTTATTGTAATGAGCAGATTTAGCTCGAAGTGCAATCTCCTTATGTGTGGATCGTGTGGCACACTGCCATGGGTATGTTATTTAGATCGGGTGGCATACCGCCATGGGTACGTTATTTGGATCGGGTGGCACGCCGCCATGGGTATGTTATTTGGATTGGGTTGCGCGTCTCAACGGTGTGATGTCGAGTCTGGTCCTCTATGTGTTATTTTTTTGTGTGTTTTTCTTCCTATCTTCTAAGGAAGGTCTGTACTAGTGCGGGGGTTAGGTAATTCCTTCCAAAGTTCAATTCCTGTTTGTGTTGTGTTCGAATTGGTGGCCTATTGGCACATTGTGGCGTCATATGAGACTTGTGATCGCATTCGGAGTGGCTTAATGCCGAGCAGTTCGTACTAGGTAAGATGAGATTGTGGGATTTAGGATCAGTGCAATTTGATTATATGAAGTATATTAAGGAGTGAAGATCATTCTTTGGTTCAGAATATGGTAATGTTTCTTGTCAGAAGTATAGATTCGACGATTGGTTGACTCGATAGTTGATTATGAATTTTGGCATCTCATTCGTCGTGGCGGTATTGTAATAGTTAGAGTAAGACTTATGTAGGTCATGAGGTGCAATGGGAGCATCGGATTCGTGGAATTTCGATTAATTCAAACAGAAATGTTATTGTGGTCCTTTGAGTAAAGTGATGCAAAGTGTGAATTCAGCAGAGTTATGCAGTCATGTTTGATTACAGCGTATAGTGATTGATACGGTGATCGTATGTTGAAAACAGGCCTGGCATAGAATTTCGGATGTTGAAATTGGGCTTTAAGGCTTATTTGCTTGAATAAAAGGGAATATCTTCATAATTTATCGTGCCAATGTGCTCAATTAAGTTGTGGTAGCATGGGAAGGTGCATGAGGTGCTAAACAGTGATTTCAAACTACTTCCATATAGTTCTCAGCACGTTCGAGGACGAACGTATGTTTAAATGGGAGAGAATGTAATGACTCGGCCGGTCATTTTGAGTACTAGCGCTCCGTTCAGCAGTCTGAGACCATGAGCAGCTTCATTTCAGGTATTGTGACTTGTTCGCATGGTCGGAATTTAAATTCAGGAAGATCGGAGTTAAATTTAAATGAAAATTCTCATTTGAGAAGCTTAAAGTTGAAAGAATGAACTAGGATTGGATTTTTGAGTAAACGACTTTGGAATCGGGACCTGAAGGTTCCAGCAGGTTCGTATGATGATATCGGACTTGGGCGTATTCCCGGTTCAGGTTTTGGATAACCTGGAAGCATTTTGTCGCATATTGGGGAAGTTACCATTTTGGAAGAAATTTCTTAAGTTTGGCTCGGAATGCATTTCAGCATTATTGATGTCCATTTGGGATTCCGAGACTGTGAATAGCTCTGTATGGTGATTCTGGAGTTGGGAGCACGATCGGAAGTGAATTCGGAGGTTCGTAGGTCTTTTTGGAGCAATTTGGCTAAAGTTAGAATTTGAAGGTTTTTGAGAAGTTTGACCGGCGGTTGAATTTTTTATATCGGGGTCGGAATCTGGTTTCGAAAGTTGGAGTAGGTCCATAATGTCGAATATGATTTGTATGTAAAATTTGAGGTCAATCGGATGTGATTTGATAGGTTTAAGTATCGAAAGTAGAAGTTGGAAAGTTCGAAGTTCATAAAGCTTGAATCGGGGTGTAATTCGTGATTTTAGCGTTAATTGATGGGATTTGAAGTCTCGAGCAAGTCCGTAATGTGTTTTGGGACTGGTTGGTATGATTGGTTGGGGTCCCGGGGGCCTCGGGTGAATTCCGGGAGGTTAACGGATCGAAAAGTGGAATTTGGGAAGGCTTCAGATTTGCTGCTTCTGTCATAATCGCATCTGCGGTTCTTGGACCGCAAATGCGGTCAAACGCTCGCAGAAGCGGAAGGGGGCCAGGTCCAAGGAAATCGCAGAAGCGGCCTAGGGACCGTAGAAGCGGTTCCTCTTAAGCGGCCCCCAGATCGTAGAAGCGGTCAGCTTCCTTTTGCCCAAAGCCGCAGAAGCGGCGAAAAGTCGCAGAAGCGAAATCCGCAGAAGCGGAAGCAGTTGGGGAAGTGAGATGTTTTAAGTTCGGGGATAAGTTCATTTCAACCCCATTTTTCTTCCATTGGAGTCGATAGGGAGCAGCTTAGAGGTGCCATTTTCATTACTTGTCATGAGGTAAGTAATTTATGCTAGCTTTGAGTTAAATACAAGGTTTATACATGGATTTAGGCAATGAAATTATAGGAATTTGGGGTTTTGGTGGAAAACCTATGAATTTACATTTCTTCGAATTTGACCACGATTTTGGGTATGGAATTAAGAGAAAATTATATATTTGAGTTCCTAAGGTTATGGGTAAACTTTATCTTTGAAAAGTTTTGGATTTCGGACACGTGGGCCCCAGGGCGTTTTGGTGAACTTTCCAATAGGGGTTAGGAATTGCTATAAATTAGTTGTAATGAATATTTGAGCATATATTAATGGATTTGCGTAACCATTGGCCAGTTTTGGTGCATTGTGCGTCGGTTCAAGCCTTCAGAAGAATGTATTATGCCGGTTATGAGTCTTCGGAGCGAGGTGAGACTCCTTTCTAATCTTGTGAGGGGGAATTTACCCCATAGGTGAAGTAATTGATTATGTGCTCCTATTTGTGGAGGCTACGTATGCATAAGGTGACGAGAGTCCGTGCGTAGCTACTATTATGCTATTGTCCGGGTAGTTAGGACCCAAAAGCATGTTGCACG
>MU701083.1:6631-36624 GCA_026770625.1 Nicotiana glauca | reverse complement strand
AGATTTTACTCTATGTATTATATATTTTAGATTGTAATAAGGATCCTCCTAGATGCTCGTGACTTGTGACACCCCAGTTGGGCAGTATTGGGCTGTATTCATATTGATTAGTATCATAAATTCATATTCGAACTGCTATATAACAAATTAACTGCTTAAAGTGGTGTTCTGAGATGGTCTGGCTGGCCTTGTCTTCACGAGAGGCGCCAGCGACCGGGTTTGGGAGTTGGGTCGTGACATCTAACTCACAAGTCAATATCCGGTTGACTTTTCCAACTTAAGCCTTCTTAAAGTGACTAAGTGTCTCATTTCTTATCAAAATCATTCCAAATAAATTATAACGCACCCAATACCGATAACGAAACATAGGAAAACAGAAAATGGGAAGAACAGGGTAGTAACTCAGGAGACGACGGGTCGGATCATCACATGTACAGACGGGTATCCCACTCAGCTTCAAATATAAGAACATAAATCCAAAAAGGTTCACTTGGCCAAACCTCGTGATAAATTTTAGTTAAAATAATACCTAAAGATTGTCCAACTGAATCTATTAAAATTGCTAAAGCATGCCAATATGATAGTTTCATTTGGTCAATAGCATCAATTAGCGAATCTCGAGTAAGCTGATAATTTGCAATGTGTTCATTTAGTGAAGCCCTAAGCTCTCTAAATTTCATTTCTCTTTCCCTTCGTTCAGCCCTTCCATTAACTTATTTTGTATCTCCATTGGGACATTCCAGATGACTTCAGTCTTTGAGTCAGAATGATTAAAGAAATAATGGCTGCAACGGCGTACCCTTATACGTTGTCCCCTTCTTTGACTTTGAGAACTCGCATTTGGAGTAATTCGAACGTGTCCCTTTTTAGCAATATCTGAAATATGACCAATGAAACAATAAGAAAGGCTACAACATCTAAATGTTATAACATAGGACATGCATATTATTTGAACATATTGATGGATTTAAACAATGATTTGAATATGCATTGTCAGGTGAATGAAGGACAAACATCAGTACTGTATATAAAGCTTCCTTGGTTGAGCATTCACAGGTAAAAAAATTAAACAAAATGTTGCTTAAGCTTTTTCGAATGTTACAGGAGATCAGAACACATTGTGAAACAAATTGAGCAATTCTGAAAATTATAAGCCAAAATAGGAACTTCATAAGTTTCAGCAAATCCGGACATGTAACCACTCAGTTCAAAAGAGAAACCACAGTATGGTAAATCAAAGTTCATTTGTTTATTATGATTATTTACCTACGCAGTATAATATAAGTTAGTATATTAATTCCAATATAAGTATTTAGGTACGGAGGCTAATGTAAGTTAGTATAGCAATAAATTGACAACACAAATATACTTCTACATACTAAATTACAATAGATGACATAAAATTTAGTATATGCATGTCCATGATAATATCCTATATTGCAATAAAAAACAGTAATGAAATCCAAAAAATAGGAAATTCCAATAAATGACATAAGTTATTAGTTAATTAAAAACTTATGGAAGTCGATGGTGAACATTGATAGAGCTTTTGAGCCATGCAAAATCCATGATAATTATTAAGAATGACGTTTGTTAATTACGCCAAAGAAAAACTGAGATAAAAGAAGATGAAGTATGAAATATGGATCATTTGTAAGCAGTGAACAAAAAGACCCTCTGTAAGGAACAATTATGTAAATCGCAAATCTGGAAAAAGTGGAGTAAAGATCATACCGTTGTTATCGGGAGAAAATTTAGAGAGTTGACGCTATCAAAATTTTCCAGAAGTAATTTGTACGTAATATCTTTGGAGTTTCCTCAAACTTCCTTTTTCCGTCACTTGTTCTTCTTTTACCGTCTCCCTTTTGATGTGATTTTATAATATCATGGGATGACTATAGTGTGGAAGTTGGTATAGTGTGGAAGTGGGTAAGATTTATGAATGGAGATGTGAAAGAGATGGTTGGAACGTGAGGAGGGTTGTGTGGGAGTGGGAAAACGTGGGGGGTATATGGGTAGAGAAAGAACTGCAAATTGAAAATGTAGAGAATGAAAAATGTAACAAACATTTTATTTTGAATCGTTTATTCATGCTATATGAGTAACATATACTTAAAAAGAGACGCATTTCTCTGAAGAGCCAATGCTTGGACATATCAAATTTTGTTGGCAGTTGGTGCTGTGCAACTTTCTTAAATTTTGTGTCTGATAATTTATATGTCTAGTTAATGTTTTGTAGGTAAAGTGAATGCACAAACACACACTTCCATCAAGAAGATTATATACAAAACTAAACAGCGAAGCTACCTATCAGTCCTTTATGCTGTGATATATTGTTATGGTGCGATCCTAATTCATTACGCTTTCTTTGACAATTTAAGAATTGGATACAGGTGATCAGGATTTAGTTAATTTTTATTCCGGCTTATTTCTTCTTTGGCTGGTGTGGACCTAATTTGGATATAGAGTTGGAACTCAACTGTCAGAATGACTTAAACATAGCATTTGCGTGTAGATATATGACTATTTGATCTTGTTGCTCTACTAAATGGATCAAGAAGTTGAGTACTACATTCTTGACTTGAACAGTCACAGTGTCTGGCAAATCTCCAACCTTACTCCTCTCCACATGAAATGATAAAAATATGTTGTTCATAACTATAGAACTAATAAAATAACTTATAAGACTGTGTTTGGTTTCTCCAACTGTTACATATGCAATAAGTTAAGCTGATTTCTGAAATTTAAACACTCTGTTGATCTTAGTTCCATAGAACTGTGCATTCAAATCTTGTTCGACCACTGTTGCGACAATAGATATACCTATCTTGGCTAATGTGTTTGCAATATCGATCAACTCGTTATCTTCATTAGTGCCCTATAAATTTTAAAAAATATAAATGAGGTTTAGTTCGATCATCCAAATGACAGAGGGTATTTAAACACTCTGTTGATCTTAGTTCCATAGAACTGTGCATTCAAATCTTCTTCAACCACTGTTACGACAATAGATATACCTATCTTGGCTGATGTGTTTGCAATATCGATCAACTCGTTATCTTCATTAGCGCCCTACAAATTTTAAAAAATACAAATGAGGTACAGTTCGATCATCCAAATGACAGAGGGTTCTGTCCAACATGATTGTTGCCTCTAACAAGTGCAATTGCTCTGCTGAGAGCATAAGTGTTTTTGCAATGCTTTCTGTGGGTAATTCAGTGTTCTATCATCCAAAGGATATAGAAGACCAAGCTGACAACTTTGACAATCACAACTAAATAATATGAAGATATTAAAATGAGAAGTAGAAACTTTTGTCTTTAGAGTGCACTCAGATACATATTGGAGGCAGAGAAATGACATGCCTGCATTGCAAGTTTGTTTCCGGCATGTGATCCACCATTAATGGCAGTGAAGGCCAAAACTGCCAACACTAACTTCTTGTTACCAGCCAAATCTGAAAGGTGCTTGAAAACAAATAGGAAATTTAAAATAAGCACAAATATGATTGCAGATTAATCCAATTGGAAATTTAGCCTTAGTTTGAGCTAGTAGGCCAGTAGATGCTTCAATAAATCTTATAAGAATTTATTAAGGCTATATTAGAAATATAGCCTTAATTTTAGCTTGTTTTGTAGCTTGGATCTTAAGTAAATAAATATAAGTTGACGATTCGTGGCAAAAGTTGACTACCATACAAAACTGTAAGAATTTTGTTTGAAGAAATCCATACATCATTAAGAAAACAGAAAACTTAAGCTAGGTGATTGGTTCCAATATGGTTAATCTTACAAATTTTATAATGTTACTATGAAAATTTTTATAAAGTTAAGATCTAGTGTTACAAACCTCGGAAAGGAACCAAGTCATTGATAGTCGCTCCCATATCCACGGCGTCTGCCAACCAAGATATGAAAATGAGCGGCAGAAACTTAAGTTTAAATAGAACTCAGATACATAGTCGAGGCAGATAAATGACATGCCTGCATTGCAAGTTTGTTTCCGGCATATGATCGACTATTAATAACTTTGAAGGCAGCAACTGGCAACACCAACTTCTTGTTAGCAGCCAGATATGCAATGTGCTTGAAAACAAATAGACAATTTAAAATAAGGAAACATATGATCGCAGTTAAGCATACCTAATGAAGTTGTCAACTATTGTTTCTGAATTTTATTTACAATATGGTTTAGCAAAGACAGAAGCATGAGAACCAAAAATGTTGCTAAAAGGTATCAGATTTGCTTTCATTCTCCAAGTAAATTACGGAAAACCTTTTTATAAACCACATTTATTGCTTTATTTGAAATTTCTCCATCATCGTCATAAACTAAAATCTTTAATCCCTTTCTTTTTGTAACCCGTGATAGAGCAACGTAAAGCTGGCCATGTGTGAAGACCAGTTTTTTCAAATATAACCCAACATGAGATAAAGATTGTCCTTGACTTTTGTTTATCGTCATTGCAAACGATACAACTATTGGAAATTGTCTTCGTTGGAACTTAAAAGGTATTCTTGCATCAGATGGAGTTAATGACATTCTCGGAATGAAGACCTTTTGTCCAGCCATATTTCCCGATAAAATTTTTGCTTCAATAACCCGATTTCCCAGTCTAGTGATGATTAATATTGTTCCATTACATAGCCATGAAGATGGGTCTATATTTCTCAATAACATCGCTGGGACACCCACTTTCAAAGTGATAACATGATTTGGAATTCCAGAACACTTAATAGTGTTTAGAAATTCAGGTGTATGTATGTGTTCCAAACCTGTAAAAGCATCGTCTGACATGCAAATTGTATCGGAACTAAAAAATGTTTTTGGTTGACTTTTGTTTACTGAAACCATGTATTCGTTGATTGATTCAACCATGTCAAGAGTGGGAGCAAGAATTCCTCTTTGTTGCAGGTATGTTATATCACTGCAATGACTTAAAAAATCTGGATATGTACTTTCCACAATCACAGAAATTGGATCGCCACAATTATTGATGATAAGATCATCAGGGATGTGAACTTTATCGATACCATCAACAGAATTTCCAATCATACCATCACCCATTGCTAAAATCCAATCAGAAAATTATCTTAGATCATTCAAATGTGAATCCACCTGATTTCCTTCCAACCTCATATTTTTTGTTAGCTTTAAGACTTGACAGTGATTCCACAAATATGAAGAATTAAGGGTAGTATTAACAATATCTTGTCTAGTACCTTTTGGAATGACTGGAAGTATTTGTCTAAAGTCACCACCAAGAACAATGATTTTTCCTCCAAATGGATGATCTAAATTGGATGCATCTTTAAATCTAAGAATATCTCTTAGAGTTCTATCTAGAGCTTCAAAACAGTATCTATGCATCATTGGTGCTTCATCCCAAATAATTAACTTTGTCTTGACAATCAATTTTGATAAAGGAGTACCTTGTTTGATATTACATGTTGAATCTTCAGTTGCATTGAGTGGGATTGCAAATCTAGAATGAGCTGTTCGACCTCCCGGTAACGAAAGAGACGCAATTCCGCTTGATGCAACTATTAACACAATATCTCCTTTACATCTTATGACAGAAGACAATGTCCTCCAAATAAATGTCTTCCCGGTTCCTCCATGACCATATAAAAAGAAGAATCCACATTTGTCCTCATGCACTGATTTGATAATTCTGTCATAAACTAACTTTTGCTCAATTGTCAATTTAACCAATAATTCTTCATGTTCCTTAGACAAAGAGCACCTATTATAACGCAGTTCTTCACAGATTAGTCTATTGGTGTTGTCAACTTCTTCTTCATTGAAAACCGGTTTTGGCATTGTTGGAAAATCGTATAATGTTCTTCCGCAACCTTTCAACAAATTTTCCAACTTTTGTAGACAACGATTCTTTAGTTCATCGTTTGTTAGCTCAACTTCTAAAATAACAAAAGTATATAATTAATTAATTAATTATAAAAATATATAGTTTCCATGAGTCATATAAAGATAAGAGCAAAATGATTTCCTCTAGAAATAGTAAAAGCAAATTAATGTTACTTTACTTTATTGGAAGGCTATATCGATTATGTTTCCATCAAAATATATTAACCATTAATCGCTTATAAGTTGCAAGCCTAAATGTAAATTGTAGATTACAGTAGGATTTAATCTGTATGCAAAAAAAATGTAAAAATATTTTAACAATTTTATAATATTAAAATCTTAAGAAGAAGGTCGAATTGTATACCTGGATTATCCAATATTCTTCTTTCTTTATGTAAGATATCATCTGATAATAAAATCCATGTTGCCTCCCAAACACATTCTGGTCGTGATATTGAATTGGATAATAGTAACATACCAAATAATTGCCTAAGATATGATGGCATTCCCCAATTACTTGCCTCCTTTATGGAATCTACATACTCTTTGTCATCATCTAATAAACCGAGTGCATAACATGCATCTCTAAAAGTTAAATGGTCTTGATTGGTGATTCTGCGTAAATCCTCATAACACTTAGGTCCTTTAATAATATTCAACAACATTCGAAGGTAATATTGCTCTCCACTTCCAGGGGGTACAAAGAATATTCTCCCTATTGAAAATGCAGAATTTCTTCTTTTCTCCCACTTTTTTAGTTTTTTATTCCACACAAACTTAAAAGAAAATTCTGCATAAGTTAATTCTCTTGCTTCTTCATATGTATTATTTACCTCAAACCAGCTTAAAAACTTTGATTCCTTTATACTTGGTCTATTGGCAACATCATCAATTGGATCATCATTAGAGAAAATAACTGTTTGATCATTTGGTAGATGAAAGGAAAGTCTTTCTACCGAAGGTTCTCTATGTTGAATTGGAAATTTAAAAATTCTCCAAGCAGCTTCATAGTATGATATGTATCGACAATCATAATACATTTTTATTTCATCAATAGCCGATGAGTCTTCCTCATGCACACTTTGAGAAAAAGCTGCTGTCACACGATCATGACCCTTATTAACGTACTTAAATAAGTACTTGATTGATCGAGATTGATTGCACCATTCAACATTTATATGTGCGCCATACTTCAACAATAAATGCCTATTGTGTGGCACCACGTACCTGTTATCTAATTCAATACCTTCTTTCTGGATAGTTCTACCATTGTCCCTTCTTTTATATATAGGATATCCATCTTCATCGATTGTGGTAGTTTCTACAAACTTCTTTGGAAAGTGTTTTGTACATCTACCATTATGCATGCAAGGAGACGATTTTCTAGCAGAACCACATGGGCCATGCATCATGAAATTCTTCACGGCCTTATAATAATAAGAATCGACCGATTCATCTGGTATTTCTGTTAAAATTATTTGATCTATATCTCCAACATTTGGATATTTATTATGAAGAAAGAGCAATATGTGTGCATGAGGCAACCCCCGTTTTTGGAATTCTATAGTATATATCACTACAAAAAATAATAATTTGCGATTGGGGTAAGTGGTTGTAATTTATATATAAGACAAAATGCTTTATTAAATTAGATTATAAATATGATAAGAATTTATTAAAAAAGTTTAATTATATACCTGATTTAATTGATCCAAAATTTTTTTTCTCTTTCAAATCCTTTATTAAACGATCCAATTTGATTTTGAACACCCTAGATAAAATGTCTGGGCGATCTTCTGGTTGCAAGCCCTTGCTCTTTACAAATCTACTATTTTCAGGCTACTTTGGGTTGCAAGTAAATGTGATGAAGATATTTGGATATCCAGCCCACTTGCAGATTGCCATAGCATCTTGATAATTTTGAATCATGTATCTTGCACCCGCTGTGAAGCTAGATGAAAGAATTACCCTTTTACCTTGAGAATAAGGATTTATCTCTCCATGTAAAACTGCATCTTCTAATCCTTTATACATATGAGCTCACAATGGTTTTTGATAAGTTCTGATATACTTCAACCTAGACGATTCAACTATTGTAAATCCATCGACCAAGAATTGTTGAAATAATTGTCTTGAGTTCACAATTGTTGGTGCTTCGCCATTCCTTTCTTGAATTTTGTATGCGAAATATTCAGGCATGCTAACAAAATGCCTTCCTCCACTTGATTCGTCATTTCCATTTAAAGGAATGTCTTCCCTATAACTATCTTCACCTAATGGAAACAATAAAGGATACTGAAGACCTAAATAGGAAGCATTCAACTCATTTATCCTTTGTAGATGTCCAGATTATGTTTCAACGATGATGTCTCGGTCACATCTAGATACATCAAAATCTCCAACTACCAAAGCAGCAACCTCGGAAATTGTTGGTAAGTTGTATCTTCTTCCATCATAGTTACGTTTTCCTATCTATCTGAGTCTAAAATTGGAGTGACTATCTTCCTGAAATTTGTCTCTCACCATTCTAAATGACTTTGTCAAAACATTCTGCTCATCAAGCATTTGTTTCAGATCTTGAACAATTTCAGCATGAAGTTGGTTTATTCTATCACCACGACTGCATAAAAATAGGTTATATAAAATTGGTCTAACTTTTGTTTTTGTTAGATTATTCATGCATATATAAATTTGGAATAATTAAATACTAACCCCAGTGCATGAATTCTATTCTGAACTTTGTTTTCTGTGTCGTATATATATAATTTTGCAAACTTGGGAGTGGATCCTTCAGGAGGTAATAAACTCCCGATTTGATGATAGTTTTGTCCAGATAATTTGAATGTTCTTGGCCCCTTTGTTTGGTTGACAGAAGCATCAACTTTTCTGTGATGACCGGCCCGTTGTCTCATGTGTTACTGCTCCGTTTTCCCTATTTTCAGCCTTTTTATGCTTCATTATTCGTATCTTGTGTAATCAGGTTGATTTGCAATGGTTTTGATAATAAATGAGACACTTAGTCTCTTTTAAGAAGGCTTAAGTTGGAAAAGTCAATCGAATATTGACTTATGAGTTAGAAGGCTCGGATGTGAATTTCGATAGTTCAGTTAGCTCTGGGAGGTAATTTGTGACTTAGGAGTGCGATCAGAATTGATTTTGGAGGTCCAGTGTAGAATTAGGCTTGAATTGGCGAAGTTAGAATTTTAACGAATTCCGGTTGATAGGTGAGATTTTGATCCGAGGGTCGGAATGGAGTTCTGAGAGTTGCAGTAGCTTCGTTGGGTATTTTGGATATGTGTGCAAATTTTCAGGTCATTCGGACATCGTTTGGTTGGGATTCAATCGAAAGTGTATTTCGGAAGTTCTTGAAGAACTTAGGCTTTAATTTAGTGAAATTTGATGATTTTGATGTTAACTATAGTGATTTGATGATTCGAGCAAGTTTGAATAAGGTAATAGATCATATCTGTGCTTTTGGTTGAGGTCCCGGGGGCCTCAGGGTAATTTCGGGTGGTTAAACGTTGAATTTGGAGTTTGTTGCATGGAAGAGGTTTGCTGGTTCTATTGTTTCCGCATCTGTGGAAAAAGGGGGCTGCATAAGCAGTTCCGCACATGCGGCTAGGTGGTCGCAAAAGCGGTCCTTGAACGACCTGGGTGTTCCGTAGAAGCGGACGTGGGTCCGCATAAGCGGCCACCGCAGAAGCGGTTTGTGACCGCACAAGCAGTCCCTGGTGAATTAAGTTAGACCGTAGAATCGGTCAAGAGGGCGTATATGCGTTGACCGCAGGTGCGGTAAATTAACCGCAGAAGCGGAAATCGACCTGGGTTTAAGTGAGCACTGCTTCACGAATTTGAAAGAGAAGGAAAATATTTTAGACTTCGGCTTAGGCGATTCTTGGGCGATTTTGGAGAGAATTCGAAGGGGTTTCATCAGGTATGAACTATTGGAATCGGATTATGTTTATATAGTGTAAAATCATGGATTAAACACTGAAATTCAAAGAATTAATGGTTAAAAATGGAGGTTAGGGCTTGAGACTTAAGAGAGTTTGAATTAATGATTTGAGAGGTCAAATGGACTCCGATTCTTGTGTATTTGATATGTATGAACTCGTGGCGAGATAAGGATCATATTGATGTAAAATTTTCTGGATTTCAAGAAGTGGGCCCGGGGCTCGGGTTTTGCTAGTTTCGGGATTTTTGCTATATTTCGATTGTTTTCGATTAGGTATTGTTCCCTTGGCATATTGTAATGTATTCGGTCTGATTTTGGTTAGATTCGACATGCGTGGAGGCCAATTTGAGGGACAAAGGCGTCGCGAGCGAGGAATTTCACCGGTTCGAGGTGAGTAATACCTGTAAATGATATCCTGAGGGTTTGAAACCCCGGATTTGCACATCATAGTGCTGTATTGAGGTGACTTGCATGTCGGATATGAGCGTGGGGTAGAGCACCGTTGGGAATTGTGACTTGGTCTGCCCCGGTTGTTGATTTTATCGCGTATTTGACTGGAATTTATTTGTTATCATTGTTGTTTGAGCTGATTGTCGTACGTGGGCTTCGTGCCAACTATTTGAACCCTTCGGGGATTATTTTCACTGTCCTCCTCACTGTTTTGACTTATTACTTGAACTCAGTTATACTATTTCTCCACTACTTTACAACTCAGCCTCTTTCACTCATATTGAGTCTTAAATAATAATTTGGGCTGAGGACTACTGTTTTACTAGTGCCCGAGGGGCTTGTGACAATATTCTGACTGAGTGCGGCCGAGGGCCGGATGTGAGGATATACGGAGGGATGTGAGGCCTAGGGCCTAGATATGAGGATTATATATGGATCGGACTGCACGTCATAGTAGTGTATTATATGGATCGGACTGCACACCGCAGTAGTATATTATATGGATCGGACTGCACGCCGCAGTAGTATATTATATGGATCGGACTGCACGCCGCAGTATGTATATATTGGATCGGACTGCACGCCGCAGTGATATATATAGCGTTTGGGCTGTAGGAGCCCCTCCGGAGTCTGCACACCCACAGTGAGCGCGGGTACCCATATGGATCGGGCTGTACGCCGCAGCGAGCTATGGATCGGGCTGCACGCCGCAGCGATATATGGATCGGGCTGCGCGCCGCATCGGTTATTATGTGATACTGTCTCTGAGAGGGATTTGAGAGAGAGAGAGAGCCCGAGGGGCTGGTTTAGTTTGAGATATTTCCCTAGGGGCGAGCTTTTACGTGCTCATTCTGCATGCTTCTTGCCTTTTTCCTGTTATACTATGGTATTTGTGCCCGAGGGGCGGATTTTATGTGCTAATCAGCACTAACTATTTCGAAACCGTTTTTATAATTATTGAAAAGACCATTTTCGAAAGAGATTTGAACTGAGCCGAAACATTTCTAAAGATTTTACTGATTTTAGTATTTTTTCAGAAAGCGTACCCCGCTTCTGTATAGCATGTTGGTTGCTTTACGTGATTTCAGGTTGATCAGTTATTATTTACTTTTATTACTCATTGAGTTGGAGTACTCACTTTACTCCCTGCACCTCGTGTGCAGTTACAGGTATTGTTCACCTGGTAGTGGGTTATCAGCGGATTGAAGGTATTACTATTGTAGCAAAGCAAGGTGATCGCCAGCGTTCGCGGCATCGGACTTATCTTTGGATTCCAGATTTCATTTTACATATATTTGGCTTCTTAGATGATCGTGACTTGTGACACTCCGGTCGGGCTAAGTTGGGTTGTAAATATTGTTAACCAATGTTTTTTAAGTTGTATTTCTATTCATTATGTTTAAAAGTTGTTAGTGAAACGATTTGGGTTAGTTGGCTGGCCTTGTCTTCACGAGAGGCGCCATCACGACCGGGTTTGGGAATTGGGTCGTGACAAGTTGGTATCAGAGCCTAGGTTACTAGGTCTCACGAGTCATGAGCAGGTTTAGTAGAGTCTCACGGATTGGTACGGAGACATCTGTATTTATCCTCGAGAGGCTGCAGAACCTTTAGGAAAGCTTCACTTTCTTGGAATTCTTATCGTGCATACTTGATTTAGCTTGAGATATAACTCTTGAAATTCCTTCCACACGTCTGTATGCGCACATGAGCGCTCAGTATTGTATGTGCCTTGATGGCTTGTGATTCCCCGATCAAGGGGAGAGATGTGATCCCGTGAGTTTGATGTTGGGCCAGTCTGGAGGACTTGAGGCCAGATCTTTGCCTATGGATTGAGCACTGAGGTGCTGATCGTGTGAGCAAGTGTTTTGAACTTATATGTTCGGTATTGTCTCTATTAGCTGGAGTGGTGGTTTGGTATTTATGTGATGAGTATGTTAGTACTGCGAGATGTAATTATATGACTTGGTAGTGACGAAGAAGTCTGCTGGATAATAGATGGACTGTTAAGTGATTTGTTTCCTATTGTGGTTTGATGTGTAGCCTGAATATTGGCGCGTGAAGGATATTTTCGTATCTCCTAGTTGGGAAGTGAAGTGCATTGCATGCAGCGGTATGATTTCAGACTCAGGAAGACTGATGACTGTGTAACGTATATGATGGTGGAAGGTGTGCTGAAATACTAAACTGAGGCAAAATAGGTGGGTTATCTCCTGCGGAGTGTTCTTAAGGGGTACAATTCTTATGTATATTGTTAGAATATCTCATGTGTAATTGAAAGGTACGTGTTGTAATTGGAAAATTTGGGTCGCTTCAAAGAGAGGACTCAGCTGATGCGGGGATGAATGCGAGGTTTGTAGAGGATTTCAGTATCCGAGGATCTGTGTTTTCATAAACTAGTAGATGATTTGAGTTTAATCTCACTATAATATTGTGGCATCATTAGAGTAAAAGTATTATGGGTTATTAAATATGTCCTGATAGATGGCTTCGAGCCAAGTTGGGGAGGTTGCTGTTGATTAGCTGATTGCACGGTTATATGCTATGTTGTTTTCGTTTCGAGATATGCTGGCGGATCAGTCCTGGTTGTAGAAAATGAGCCGAGGATGGCACGAGTGAAGCAAAATTTTGATAAAGGTTATATGGTGCATCATAGGCATGAGAAAATACTAGGATGTCTTGAGCTGTTGTTGATAAAGAATGCTCAGTGTATAGAGAAGGAAGATGGTTGTTTGTATTGGTATGAGATCATGTTTTGCAGTGTCAAAGTGCTAATAAGGCACAAGGAGTTCTGTTCGTTAAGTCAGATAATTTACAGTTGTGTAAGAGTGAATGACTCTCGAGAATGGTTTTATTGTGTCCAAGATTTGGCATGTAATAATCAGGTGTCTTAAGGTTGGGTATGTGGCTAGGAACTGTGTTTTCATTAGAAAGGATCAAGACTTTTGGTATCTTATGTTAATTATGGGATTCTATGTATAAGTATCTGGAAAGTAATGGTAACGAATTTCAGATTCGCAGGCATTTGGCAGCGATGCTCTTGGGTATTGACGGCTTGCTCAACTTGGTTTAGATAGAAGGATTCAGTCCTGGCAGTTTAGCTTGTACAAATGGAGTTGACAGAGATGTTCTTTTTGGGTTTTACCGTGGTTTGAAGATGAGTATATTTTCTATGGGTATGTGAAGCATGGAGTGTGTAATGATTTTTCTTCTAAATGGGATCAATGAAAGTTCTTAACTAGTTGAGTGCGTCGATGTCTGCGGCGCGGAAGGGAGATAAAAGTTCTCATGTTATCCTAGTGTGGTCTAGTATATGCGATATGTTTGTGGAGGATTGAGATTTATGTGTGTAAGGTTCGGTTCAGTTCGGAATGGNGATTAGGGTGAATGATCCTCATATGACTAAGGAAATGGTGTTGCTAATCATAGTGATTTGACGAGGGTATATGTTTCAGAAAAAGGGCAATGTGATTAAGATGATGGCACTTTGGTAGTGTTGCGGCATTTTCTTGATAGATCGACTGTTGATATCTGAGTTTCTTTAGTGGCACAGGGGGAATTTCAGAATATCTCTTGTGGAATGATTGGGTACTCGAGGTGTAATATGTATTTATACTGCAGAATTTGGGAATATGTATAGTAATTTGTGTGTTATATGGAGTTGGAGACTGGGAGTTCTCAGGTTCAGGCTATGTAGTGGTTGTGGATCGTGTGTATTGGTACTGTTAACGACTATTGGGATTTGGAGGCCCGAGTGGATCTTTCTTTGCTTGGTATATTAAATTCTGGATATGATATTGGGGTGTAGACTGGTTGTCTCAGTGTTGGGTTATTCTAGAATATTGTGCCATGGGTTATGTTGGAAAATGCCATAGGTTATGTGGTGAGGTGCATCAGATTATGTTCTAGCATAGTGATTTGTATTCCAAGACTAGCGGACGACTGGAAAGGATTGCTTTTCTTAATTGGGCCTTCGTGGCAGATGTAAGTGCAGAGGTTTCTACCATTGATTCAGTTCTGGTATTGAGGGACTTTTTCGGATGCATTTCTTGTGGCCGGGCATGTTGCCGGGCGAGATTGTGGATTTTGAAATTTATTTGGTGCCGGGCACCGTATCGTACGGCTCCGGCAGGAGTTATAGTAGTGGAAGGAGAAGCTTCAGGCTTCTTGGTATTGAGATCGTTGGCAGGCCGATGTGGCTACGTATTTAGCTTGAGTTAGCTTAGTTAGTCCCGAGTTGTATTGTTGAGGGATAGGTTGATTCAATCATTAGTGAACTTGCTAGTAATCTGGGGAGATCTATGAGTTGCTTTTCTGGGCTGTGAGACGTTGTGATTTGTCGGTTATGGGACCACGTGGTGCGGCTCTATTGAGGATTCATAGAGAAAGTTGAGCGGGAAGAGTAATTGAGAGTTTCTTGCTAAATGGAGTATTGATTATGAAGGTTGCATGTCATATGCTATTTGTGTCTCCGTGAGTGTAATAATTGCTTTGGTTTCAGACATCAAATTATGCGTGGCTATCGATTTTGAGCATGGAGACTTGAGGTGTTTCAGGTGTAACAGTGCTTGGGTAGAATCGTGCATTTTGGCGAGGCCACGTGGGGGTATGACCCTTCAGGGTAGATTCAGGTATTCTATTTCTATGATGCGAGATGGGGTCTCAGCTTGGTGTTGTAATGGTACTGATGAGCTTGAGGTACAACTCTTTCGTTTGAGTCATTTCTCATGATTGGGTATGTTCAGGCCGTTTCTTATTGGTACGTGTGTTATGCAAGTTGTGGCTTAGGCCAGTATTGATGTGTCATATCACTAGAGTGGTGTTTTGGGTTCGAGGTGATCGTTGGGGTCATTAATGAATACGAACAGATTTGATTTCAGCTTGTTGGGAGGATAATATCGAGGTTCGGCTCGAAATCTGCCATGGTATTAGTCCAAAAATAAGTGGCTTCATAAATGGTTGATCTGAGAAATGGTTACAATTTATTGCGTGTTTCATTTATCGTTGGCAGTACGTGAAGGCGTTGGAATAAGGCCTTAGTTGATAAGAGGTTTTCTACCGGTATCTGGGTGTTGTGGGCAACTGCTGAGAATAGAAGTTATCATTTCGAGTGTTGGATTGTGTGGTATATTGTATGATTTCACCTGAGGTTGCAGGTGTGGGTTAATACAGCTGGTTCAGGTTTATTCCGAGTATGATTTTGGAAAGTGCAATGTGGTTCTACGGTTTATGGTCTTGATGGATTGTGAAATTTCAGCGGAATTGTATTATCGGACCTATGTAAGATAGGGTGACGAGGGATCATCCCGGATATATGCTTGGTAAGGTTATTCAGCTATCGGTTGGCTTCTAGGACAACTCTGGGTACGCTCGAGGACGAGCATTTGTTTAAATTGGGGAGGATGTGACAATCCGGCCCGTCTTCTCATGTGTTACTGCTCCGTTTTCCCCATTTTCAGCTTCTTTATGCTTCATTATCCGTATCTTGTGTAATCAGGTTGATTTGCAATGGTTTTGATAAGAAATGAGACACTTAGTCTCTTTTAAGAAGACTTAAGTTAGAAAAGTCAACCGGATGTTGACTTATGAGTTAGAGGGCTCGGATGTGAATTCCGATAGTTCGGTTAGCTCCGGGACGTGATTTGTGACTTAGGAGTGCGATCGCAATTGATTTTGGAGGTCCGGTGTAGAATTAGGCTTGAATTGGCGAAGTTAGAATTTTGGCGAATTCCGGTTGATAGCTGAGATTTTGATCCGAGGGTCGAAATGGAGTTCCGAAAGTTGCAATAGCTTCGTTGGGTGATTTTGGATACGTGTGCAAATTTTCAGGTCATTCGGACATCGTTTGGTTGGGATTCAATCGAAAGTGCATTTCAGAAGTTCTTAAAGAACTTAGGCTTTGATTTGGTGAAATTTGATGATTTTGATGTTAACTATAGTGATTTGATGATTCGAGCAAGTTTGAATAAGGTAATAGATCATATCTGTGCTTTTGGTTGAGGTCCCGGGGGCCTCAGGGTGATTTCGGGTGGTTAAACGGTGAATTTGGAGTTTGTTGCATGGAAGAGGTTTGCTGGTTCTGTTGTTTCCGCATCTGTGGAAAAAGGGGGCCGCATAAGCGGTTCCGCAGATGTGGCTAGGTGGTCGTAAAAGCGGTCCTTGAAGGACCTGGGTGTTCTGCAGAAGCGGATGTGGGTCCGCATAAGCGGCGACCGTAGAAGCGGTCCCTGGTGAATTAAGTTAGACCGCAGAAGCGGTCAAGAGGGCGCATATGCGGTGACCGCAGGTGCGGTAAATTAACTGCAGAAGCGGAAATCGACCTGGGTTTAAGTGAGCAGTGCTTCACGAATTTGAAAGAAAACGAAAATATTTTAGACTTCGGGTTAGGCGATTCTTGTGCGATTTTGGAGAGAATTCGAAGGGGTTTCATCAGGTATGAACTATTGGACTCGGATTATGTTTATATCGTGTAAATTCATGGATTAAACACTGAAATTCAAGGAATTAATGGTTAAAAATGGAGGTTAGGGCTTGAAACTTAAGAGAGTTTGAATTAATTATTTGAGGGGTCAAATGGACTCCGATTCTTGTGTATTTGATATGTATGAACTCGTGGCGCGATAAGGATCGTATTGATGTAAAATTTTCTGGATTTCGGGAAGTGGGCTCGGGGCTCGGGTTTTGCTAGTTTTGGGATTTTTGCTATATTTCAATTGTTTTCGATTGGGTATTGTTCCCTTGGCATATTGTAATGTATTCGCTCTGATTTTGGTTAGATTCGACACGTGTGGAGGCCAATTTGAGGGGCAAAGCCGTTGCAAGCAAGGAATTTCACCGGTTCGAGGTGAGTAATACCTGTAAATGATATCCTGAGGGTTTGAAACCCCGTAATTGAACATCATAGTGCTGTATTGAGGTGACTTGCACGCCGGATACGAGCGTGGGGTAGAGCACCGTTGGGGATTGTGACTTGGTCCGCCCCGATTGTTGGTTTTACCTCGTATTTGACTGGAATTTATTTGTTATCACTGTTGTTTGGGCTGATTGCCGTACTTGGGCTTCGTGCCAACTATTTGAACCCTTCGGGGTTTATTTTTACTGTCCTCCTCACTGTTTTGACTTATTACTTGAACTCAGTCATACTATTTCTCCACTACTTTACAACTCAGCCACTTTCACTCATATTGAGTCTTAAATGATAATTTAAATGATAATTTGGGCTGAGGACTAATGTTTTACTAGTGCCCGAGGGGCTTGTGACAATATTCTGACTGAGTGCGGCCGAGGGCCGGGTGTGAGGATACACGGAGGGATGTGAGGCCTAGGGCCCTGATGTGAGGATTATATATGGATCGGACTGCACGCCGCAGTAATATATTATATGGATCGGACTGCACACCGCAGTAGTATATTATATGGATCGGACTGTACGCCGCAGTATGTATATATTGGATCGGATTGCACGTCGCAGTATGTATATATTGGATCAGATTGCACGCTGCAGTGATATATATAGCGTTTTGGCTGTAGGAGCCCCTCCGGAGTCTGCACACCCACAGTGAGCGCGGGTACCCATATGGATCGGGCTGCACGCCGCAGCGAGCTATGGATCGGGCTGCACGCTGCAGCGATATGTGGATCGGGCTGCGCGTCGAAGCGGTTATTATGTGATACTATCTCTGAAAGGGATTTGAGAGAGAGAGAGAGAGAGAGAGAGAGAGAGAGAGAGCCCGAGGGGCTGGTTCAGTTTGAGATATTGCCTGAGGGGCGAGCTTTTACTGCATACTTCTTGCCTTTTTCCTGTTATACTATGGTATTTGTGCCCGAGGGGCGGATTTTCTGTGCTAATCAGCACTAACTATTTTGATACCGTTTTTGTAATTATTGAAAAGACCATTTTCGAAAGAGATTTGAACTGAGCCGAAACATTTCTAAAGATTTTACTGATTTCACTGTTTTCTCAGAAAGCGTACCCCGCTTCTGTATAGCAGGTTGGTTGCTTTACGTGATTTCAGGCTGCTTAGTTATTATTTACTTTTATTACTCATTGAGTTGGAGTACTCACTTTACTCCCTGCACCTCGTGTGTAGTTGCAGGGTATTGTTCACCCGGTAGCGGGTTATCAGCAGATTGAAGGTATTACTATTGTAGCTAAGCAAGGTAATCGCCAGCGTTCGCGGCACCAGACTTATCTTTGGATTCCAGATTTTATTTTACATATATTTGGCCCTGTAGTTGTGTTCCTACTTCTTAGATGCTCGTGACTTGTGACACCCCGGTCGGGCTGAGTTAGGTTGTAAATATTGTTAACCAATGTTACTTAAGTTGTATTTCTATTCATTACGTTTAAAAGTTGTTAATGAAATGATTTGGGTTAGTTGGCTGGCCTTGTCTTCATGAGAGGCGACATCACGACCGGGTTTGGAAATTGCATCGTGACATTTTCCTCCCATTGAGGTAAATGAAAATATTGAGTTATAACTTCTAATATTATCTCTGAAATGGTTACTTTTTTGACCTAGATAAAAGTATTTGTTGGTGAATAAATAATTATTTATATATTGCAGATACAATTGAAGTATGGTAAAAGTAGATTTTCTTTTTACCTGATCCGAATAATAAGTTTTTTAAAATTGTGGGAGGTTCTTTTGGCTTTGGTAAGAGTATCTTTCCATGATTACAACACAAAGAAAACTCTGATTTTTTAGCTTTGATTTTCTTGTTGATTCTTTCTTCGTACCAGAAGTAAGCACCACAATGTTCACATTCCTATGTAGGATCGCCTATATCCCAGTAGTCTAGGAATAAAAGAACCAAATGTAAGATTAATGTAAAGGCGTGGTAAGCCTTCTTATTGTATATACATATAGAAAAAAATAAATATGCATACCTTCATTGTCAATAATTCCATATCCAACATCAGGATCTAAATAGTATTAAAATCATATTAAATTAGCCACGTAAATTGAAAAGGGGGACATGAATGAATCATTGTTTGTGTTAAGATAGACATACCTTCATAGTCGTCTTCATCTTCAGTTGCATCATTATTTTCTGCGATTTTTTGCACGTATTATTACGTTAAGTAATTAATCACGCTACCATTAATTTGAAAATTAGTATAAATGTAGTTTATTTGTATAATTTAATAGCAAAAAAATATATTTATGAAAAACATACCTGGTACATCCCCATCAATATTGACATCCTCAAGTTCTAATAATAAATCATAATAAAATATCGTAAGTATAAATAAACGATTCATGTTATATTATTAATTTTATTTATAATAACAATCTGGCAGTAGGGGTAGCTCATTTAAATCAGTTAGAAGATAATTTGTCTGCACATTTAGAGTTGACAAACCAAATTGCAAATGTTGCTATCGAGGTAAATTTGGATATTGTGCCTGAGATTGAGACGATGAAGCATGTGCACATCTATCTAAAGGTGTATAATGTAATCGTGTGAAATGTTGACGGTTTGTTATGTCTGTTAAAGGTTGTGTTGCCTTTTCTTTTCCAAATGCATCCCCAGTGATAGTAGCAGGACAAATAAACTCTATAAACCATAAAACATACAAATCACCTAAGTTAAAAAAACTGGGAAAAAATATAAGCAATATGACGTTAGACCAACATTGGCTAATACAGCAATTTACAAAGACAGATCATAAGAAAAAGAAGACAAACGAATACGTACACTAATCAATCATCATTTACTATCCAATAATATATTTTAAAATCTCATCAACAAATAAAAGAAATAATCTACATTTGTATCTCATGGTCTAGCAAAACCATTATTCTGATAGAAATATAGGGGTTATATATCAGGCATCACATGAATAAAAAAGTGCCATCGTAAACATAATATCAGTATAACGTCTTATAACCATTAAGCTGTGTAACGGTTTATGGGCAGTTCATATTAGAACGTAACAAAGCTCAGAAACGTCTTGCTAACAATACATAATTGTGGGTCCAAGATTAGAGAAAGTTAACCTAAACAGTCTTGACTGGGTAAATTATTTAAAACAAAAATTCAATATTGCCTCGGTAATAGGCATGAAGAAGTACCAGTTCGCATTTATGTAATTAATATTTTAGTAATTGGTAAAATTTATCATAACTATATCAGCAAACATTCAGCTTGCTTATTTGAAACTGTAAGATACGATTCCTTCATAAAACATGCTTAAAACTTTGATTTAAAATATAACAATACTAACCAATACAATTCAAATACAAAGCGAAGGGCAGAATTCTGCTTTAACAGGGTAATGCTTAAGTGCGAATCAAAGGCAATAAGCCCAACGAAAATCAGAAATAAGAGAAGATTAGTTAGGAAATATAGTATTTCGAAGGTTTCAATTGAAACTATGTAACAGACTTGCCAGGAACTTAACATACTTAATTATGTTTATACAAAGCGAAGGGCAGAATTCTGCTTTAACAGGGTAATGCTTAAGTGCGAATCAAACAAAAATCAGAAATAAGAGAATATTAGTTAGGAAATATAGTATTTCAAAGCTTTCAACTGAAAGTATGTAACAGACTTGCCAGGAAATTAATATTGAAACTATTTGAGTTAAAGCTTCTTTGGTTCTCTGTTCTCCACACCCCATATATCTTAAAATACTAAACATTTAGTTTGCTTATTCCATGTCAGCAATTCGTGTTTAATTGACACATATCTGACGACATAAAGTGTTCTTAGATATGATCCCAAGTTAAGGTGTCTAAATGAACCTCATGCTAAGAATTGTGTAACAACCCAAAATCCACTAAGGGTCGTGGTGGTGTCGGACAGCGCTGTCAGGCCAACCAACTAACTCGTCAATTAATTCCTTTTTTAATACTTTTGAAAACCTAAGGATTTTTCCTTCCATTTTTATAAATAAAAGTTCACTACCAGAATTCGAATTTAAATAATAACAGTTAGAACAAATCTGTTGTAAACCTTCCTAGAAACCCGGTGTCACAAGTACATGAGCGACTACTGATAAGAGAAATAAAACACAACATCTGCCCGGAATACAGTGGGCGAAAAGTAAATACAGTATATTGGAAGGAACTACTCTAGCTACGGTCGCCTCAATGATGCAGCTCACCTAGTCCCAGCGTCGTCCATGCTGCTACACCCAATAGGCTGCTAGAGGTGTATATATACCTGTGCAACAAAAATGCACAGAAGTGTAGTATGAGTACGTAATCAACGTGTACTCAGTGAGTATCCCGCCTAATCCCGAAGGGGTAGAGACGAGATGGCCAACTCCGACACTCACTAGAGGTCAATTAGCAATATTCTATAAGTGCGAGAAAAATCATGGATTTGTATAAAAGTTCTGATTGTAAAGCCAGCGAACAGGTAATCACCTTCAATAATAAATCAAGGGCTTCTAAAGTCTGTTCTTTATTATCTTATTAGTTTATATTAAGCCACATAGGGCCAATTCCACATTTACAAATTTCCAAGTAACATATAAATATGCGCAAACCATGCCGAGGTCGATGGCCCGCTCCAACAGAATGTAAATTGTGCACTGCCGAGGGTCGAGCGACACAAACCATAGATGCATATATTATCACCGAGGCGTTCGGACCGTTCC
Source organism: Nicotiana glauca (assembly GCA_026770625.1). Taxonomy (NCBI): domain Eukaryota; kingdom Viridiplantae; phylum Streptophyta; class Magnoliopsida; order Solanales; family Solanaceae; genus Nicotiana; species Nicotiana glauca. Next base: position 14,743 of record MU701083.1, on the reverse strand, counting down.
ATAATTAACCACATATCCTGCTCACGAATCATCCATGCGACGCAGACACATATAAAGTACATGCTCAATCAGTCAAATAAGAACTTATCGGGGAATATTTATCCAAATAGAACCAATTCTCCTTTAACAATTTAATAAATGAAGTTTAATTCTTTTAGAAATTTACTTACTAATTCGATGTGATTTAAGAAATTCAAGCTACCAATGTGTTCACAACTAATCCACGTACACATGCTTTTGGATCCTAACTACCCGGACAATAGCATAATAGTAGCTACGCATGGACTCTCGTCACCTCGGGCGTACGTAGCCTCCACAAATAAGAGCACATAACCAATTTAGCTCACCTATGGGGTAATTTCCCCCTCACAAGATTAGAAAGGAGACTCACCTCGCTACGAAGACTCACAACCGGCATTCTACATCCTTCTGAAGGCTTGAACCAACACACAATGCACCAAAACTAGCCAATGATCACACAAATCCATTAATATATGCTCAACTATACTCCGAACCCAATTTATAATATTTCCTAACTCCGAACGAAAGGTTGACCAAAACGCCCTCGGGCCCACGTGCCCGGAATCTGAAATTTTTCAAAGATAAAGGTTACCCATGACCTTAGGAACTCAAGTATATAATTTACTCCTAATTCCATGCTCAAATTCGTGGCTAAATTCCAAGAATTAAATTTTTAGGTTTCCTTCCAAAAATCCCAATTTTTCCCACAATTTTCATGCAAAAATCCATACATAATTGATGTATTTAACTCATAATAAGTGGGGATAACATACCTTATCATTGACGACAAAAATCTCTTCTTGAAGCTCTCCAAAATCGCCCCAAAGCCAAGAAAATGTGATGAGAAATGACCCAAAATTGGATTTTAAAACATTCTGCCCCAGCCACTTTTCGCACCTGCAGCTCCCAGACCGCTTCTGGGGTTCAGCAGGTGCGGTCCCAATACCGCATCTGCGGTCTTCACCAGGCCTTCCCCTTCCGCTTCTGCGCTCCAACTTCCGCAGGTGCGGTCCCGCATCTGTGGCTAAACGACCGCATCTGCGGTCCCAGCTCCCATCACCTGCAGCCGCTTCTGCGGTCCCTTCCTTGCTTCTACGGGGCTGCTTCTGCGGTCCCATTTCCGCAGAAGCGGAAATACCAGCAACTAAACCCTTCAGCTATGCAACAAATTGCCAATTTTGATCCGTTAGCCATCCGGAATCCATCCGAGGCCCCCGGGACCCCAACCAATCATACCAACCAGTCCCAAAATACATTACGGACTTGCTCGAGGCCTCAAATCACATCAAACAATGCCAAAACCACGAATCGACTTCCAATCCAAGCCTTATGAACCTTGAAGTTTCCAACTTCTATTTCTGATGCCGAAACCTATCAAATCACGTCCGATTGACTTCAAATTTTGTACACAAGTCATATTTGACATTACGGAGCTACTCCAACTTCCGGAATCAGATTTCGACCCCGATATCAAAAAGTCCACTTCCGGTCAGACTTCTCAAAAACCTTCAAATTTCTATCTTTAGCCAAATGCTTTCAAAATGACCTACGGACCTCCGAATTCACTTTCGATTGTGCTCCCAACTCCAGAATCACCATACGGAGCTACTCCCAGTCTCGGAATCCCCAACAAACATCAATAACACCGAAATGCACTTCAAGCCAAACTTATGAAATTTCTTCAAAAATGCTAACTTCCACAATAGGCGCCAAATCGCTCCCGGGTTATCCAAAATCCAATCCGGGCATACGCCCAAGTTCAAAATTATCATACGAACCTGCTAGAACCTTCAGATCCCAATTTCGAGATCGTTTACTTAAAATTCCAACCCTAGTTCATTCTTTCAACTTTAAGCTCTCGAAATAAGAATTCTCTTCTCAAATCAACTCTGGACTTCCCGAAATCAAATTCTGACCTCGTGTACGAGTCACAATACCAGAAATGAAGCTGCTCATGGCCTCAGACTGCTGAACGACACGCTAGGGCTCAAAACGACCGGTCGGGTCGTTACATTTTGGGGGCCGTCTATTTATTTTGCCCGAGAATATTATGTTGAATCCAACAACCACAGTAGACAGAGAAACATTTATAAAGTTTCAACTATCCGAATTTAGTCACTTAATACCAAGACTTATGTCTGAGGCAGGGTTCAAGTCCGTGATGTGCGACTACCCCACACATCACTCGCTGGGTCGTTACACCTTCTTGATGATTTTTCCCCTTAGCATCTTCAAATGTTGATACATATTTATTAAAAGATTTTAATTCTAAATGTTCTCTCTCTCAACACACATACCAGCCACAACAATAACCCAAAATATGTCTTCATAATTTTTATATGTACGTACACAGATACATAGATATACACACACATATATAGCTCACGGTAAATTTAGTGTTGTCTTATGACATTATTGTTAAATGGCATCACATAGATGATATATAAATGAAATAAAATCAGCACTACATTCACTTACTTTATGAAAATAATGAACCTGGTCGTTGACGCCAACAACAACAACAAACCTAGTATATCTTAAAATACTAAACATTCAGCTTGCTTATTCGAAACTGTACGATACGATTCCTTCATAAAACATGCTTAAACCTTTGATTTAAAATATAACAATACTAACAAATAAAGTTAATATACAAAGTGAAGGGCAGAATTCTGCTTTAACAGGGTAATGCTTAAGTGCAAATCAAAGGCAATAAACCCAACAAAAATCAGAAATAATAGAAGATTAGTTAGGAAATATAGTATTTCGAAGCTTTCAACACAGAGTGTGTAAGCAGCAGGCAAGAAAATCTGCAAAAGAGTGGATATAAGTTCATACCATTTTTATCTGAAAAAATTTTCGGCCGTTTCTGCTTTCATATGTTGATCCTATTTTTTCTTGCGAGTTTCTTCTCTTCTTCCATGTCAAATTGAGTAGAAACTGTCTTAGGGCTAAGAAGTTGTAAAGGCGTGTGTTTAATACAGTTGAAGAAACAGGGGCATATAGGGCGCCTCGTATTTCGCTGTTAGCAGGTTATTTTTAATTCATCCTAATTTATTTTATTAATTCTATATTTAATATAAAGCACAATTTTTTATTTTTCCACATCGATAATTCACCTTATATTTTATCATATATATGTTAACATAAGATACAATATGATTCCTCACAGGCCCCCACATACACTGCCAACTATTAATGATGTTGGTTTGGTATTTAATATTTTTTCTGATTTATTGGGAAGATATAATTTTGGCGTAAGAATATTAAGCGACATACGACCATGATGTAGCAACTGCGTGTGGGGGTACTATTTTATACGACCATGACATACAACAAATTAAATCTAAACATACATATTAGATCAGAACTTTTCATAAAATTAATGAAATTTGAAGCTACCTCATCCCTCATATGTGCCTGTTGAATTTGGTTCACTCAAATCTGCAGTTCTAGCTATTGAGACAGAATATCTTCTCATTAGAAGCACCACTTCTTTTGTTTCTTGAAATGAAGTTTCTCAAGTTAATGAGTTGAAGTTCCAGACTTTTTATTTTCATGAAGAGGTTAGCAATTACTATCTTTGTGTCGCATTATCTTTTCCTTTTTCATTTGGTCTTTTCCGTGGTATACGTTTTTCCACTTCTCTTTTTATAAGACCATACTTGTGCATCTTCCAAAGTGTTCCAATTCTTCTACTATATTAAATGGCTACTCTATTTTCAGTGTTACAATGTGTTATCAACTGTAAGTGGAAGAGAATGTGTGCTGCAAATCTTATTTGTATGCCACCTTCTCAATTTGTTTAATAGGATGACGTTGACACAATTCTCTACTGTATGTAAGTCAAAAGTCGAACAAACCGTAGTTACCGACTTACCGTATCGCATAAAATTGAAACCAAACTTAAAATCCCAGACCATACCGTTAACAGAAATTACGGAAAGACTTTGAGAAGGATTACTGTGAGGGTACTATTTTATACTTAAGCTTTCATTACTGGATTGTTGCTGAACCTGTTTTTGGAAGTAGCATGATCAGGAGCATTTTGATTCAATACTATTTATAGGTTGACATGCTAAAATGAGATAAAATATTAAGGTACATCAAAAAACAGTAAAAGCAGTGTAATAGACAGACTTTACTACCAGAAAAAAACATAAAATGCTTGAAATATGTCGTCCATAAGTATAAAATTTGTAAACTAACTAAAACAGAAAAGTTAAACAGCATAAAGGTGCCATCCTGATTAAAATACATTATTCATAACTAATAAAACTACTAATAAGACTAATCAGACAGTTCTTGCTTTCTCCAAGTGTTACATTTGCAAACACCTTATGCTGTTTTCTTCTTCTTAAATGGTCTTTTGATTTTATTTCCTGACAACTGTGTATTCGGATCTTCTTCAACCACTGTTGCGACATTAGTTAAACTTATCTTGGCAGGTGTATTTGCAATATCGATTAACTCGTTCTCTTCAGTACAATCCTGCATATATAAAATACAAAAAATTGTAAAAATAAGTAGTGAAATTACAGTTTCTATGGCTTTATTAATTTATACCGTGAAAATTTTTTATTTAGATGAGTCAATAATGTAAAAAAATATTAATAATGAGTTTGCAGCTTCCTATAGAATAGAAAAAGTGAACATTCACAACTTTTAAAGTTATTAAAAAATCTCCAGATCTGTAAATTTATTCGGAAACATATCATTCTAGATATATAAGTATGTGTCATCTTAAAGGGACAATTAAAAGTGATCGATGTATTTACCTCGCATTCCTTCTCTCCATCAAAGACTTGATTATTATTCAAGTCAGGGTCCTATCACAAAATAATAAATAAATGAGTTTAAAAAAGCATTCAAATTATGCAATTTATAAGAAATTTGCATTTTAAATATGTTATGAAATTTGTGAGCAAATATGACATACAGTTAAGTCATTTATAGGTGTATCAGGACTATGTTTCTTTATCAATTGCTCCTCATCTGTAAACTTAACAACACTATAAACTTCCTTTTGCAGGTTAATGTTCTCGCTCTTGACAATAACCTTAAACATGAGTTTTCTTTGGAGAACATTGTTCAGCTCTACTGGATACGGAAACCTATCAACACCTCCAGTATTCTAAAATGAAAATTTGCATTAGAATTTTAAAAAAAAGAAATATGAATATAATTAGTTGATATACCTCAAGAAATCCTTCCTTCAATTCTTTTGCGGATTTGCCTATGAGAAACATGGCTTCGCGGCCCCAAAGCAATAGGAAAATAGATCCAGTAGTATCCATTACCCTAACCTAAAGCTTGTACCTAATTGCACCGGAAACATTTGAGATATAAATGTACATTTTTTATGGATTAAGGAAATAGATTTGCTGCTTTTACCTAATAACTGCTGAGTAATCTTCATTTTTACATTTGGGATTTGGGCATTGAAAAATATTTCCTACTTTATCCACCTTTTTTTGACACTTCTTGCAACTGACATACGACCATCCTTTTCCAACTTCTAAATTTTCTATATTTGCGACCATCCAACAGGGACCTTCCTGTTTAATAATGATTAAACTTTAAATCGTGACGTATAGAGAGAGCGTATATATGCAAATCAAAACTAATAATATATAATTTGCATACTTTATATTAAAAAATTAAAATTATCAACCAATATGTCATATGAGAGGTGAAGATATAAAGTGTGACATCCATACATTAGCATGGACTAAATGCTTAAGAAAATTGGAATATATTGTCTGTAAAACGGGAGGGGAAGATTTCAAAAAATATGGGACAGGGGCAGACCAACCTATACTATATGTTTGTATTTCCATCTAGTAATGATCATATAGTCATAATATTTTAACTTTTTCATGAAAGATCTCTTTAATTTATAGCAAATATACATTATATTTGTATTCTTATGGAATATCAGGTATCCAATTCAATGATAATAAATAAGTTTGAAGTACATTATCAATATGATAAGATTGTTTACTATATTTCCCTGACATGTGTTAGAAATATTTAACAACAATTTAATGCACTAAAATAGGAGAAGCAAAGGCTGAAATATAAGAAGAAAAAAAATAGAAAAGATGGTCTTCTGAAAATTCAAAGAAAGAAGATAAAAAGAGTTAACTCACTTGCATGGACTCCACTAATTGGGCAATTGTTTTAACTTCAGCAATGCCCTTCTCTAACTCATCCGAAACAGAGTAACTTTGTTGAGAGATGGTTTGAGTCAGCCTCTCAGAGCAACTATCCCAAACAACATTTAATCTATATTTATAAATCAGGATTACAGTTAGAACTATACATCAAAAGATAGATATTAGGGTAGATACATGATTAAAACATATTTAACCGTGATTTAAACTCGTCATATTGAGGAAATGTAGGATTAATCCACAACTTTGATGTATTCCAAGTGTTGCGCACAGAATATGAATCTGCAAAAAAGAATTATTTGTAACATGTAATGAATAACTTTCACAAAGTAATGTCAAATTTAATAGTTACATGCTACCTTGAAATTTATGGGCTTTATGAGCTGCATAACAACAATAATAGGTCGGTTGTTAGAACTTAAAAGGTGAGGTATAACTTGATCGACAAATTCGCCCCAGAATGTAGCAGATAACTTGTTCCTCCTGTCAAATAAAAATAGTGTATAATGTTTAGTATATGTATTTATCAAATCTATCATTAATCTATGGTTGTCTGTTTATTCTTAGTCATCATCTTCTAGTTCGATATCCATATACTTCCTCGTAATTTTACCTTATTTTTGCGTTTGTACCTCACAAAAATTGACAATTTCTCCAATAACATCTAAAGAAAAAAAAAGATGTTAAAATAAATAGCATCAATCTATTACAAAAAAAAGATGTAAAAATAAGTTAAAGTAAGCACAAATATTACTAAATAATTCACTCTCGTTGAAATCAACTTTATTTATCAATTGATGATATGGTCGCAGAACAAAGATATTCATTGGAAAAAGTGGATCAATTGTTTCAGCTACTGTTGTCCGTTGAGTAAACGTCAACATCAATCTATGTTTTGTGGTGTTGAACCTCTCCTTGTTTTGGCAAACGATAAAGTTCGCCATAAGATATAATCCAAGCTCATTAATTTTTGTGTTGAAAATATGCAAAACAAACTTGCCTGTCACGACCCAAAATCCACCAAGGGTCGTGGTGGTACCGGACACCTCTGTCAGGCCAGCCAACTAACTCATCAATTAATTCCTCTTTTAATACTTTTGAAAATCTAAGGTTTTTCCTTCCATTTTTTTATAAAAGGGCTTTGCTTCAATTCAAATTAACAATAAAAATTAAATTAAACCTTTCGAAAACCATCCCAGAACCCGGTGTCACAAGTGCATGAGCGACTACTAATAATAAAATAAAATACAACCTCTGTCCGGAATACAGTGGACAGGAAATAAGTAATCAAAGTACAGAAAGGAACTACACTAGCTGCAGGTCGCCTCGCAATTTGCAGCTCACCTAGTCCCTGAATCGTCTGTGCTGCTGCGCCCAGTAGGCCGCTAATATATCATAAACCTGTGCAACAAAAATGCACAGAAGTGTAATATGAGTACGCAATCAACGTGTACTCAGTGAGTATCCCGCCTAATCCCGAAGGGGTAGAGACGAGATGGCCAATTCCGACACTCACTAGAGGTCAAATAGCAATATTCTATAAGTGCGGGGGAAATCATGGATTTATATAAAAGTTCAAGTTGTGAAGCCAGAAAACAGGTAAACACCTCCAATAATAAATCAAGGGCTTCTAAGGTTTATCCTTTATTATTTCATCAGTTCATATAAAGCCACGTAGGGCCAATTCCACATTTACAAATTTCCAAGTAATAAATAAACATGCGCAAATCACGCCGAGGTCGACGGCTCGCTCCAACAGAATGTAAATTGTGCACTGCTGAGGGTCGAGCGACACGAACCATAGATGCATCTATTATCACTGAGGCATTCGGCTCGTTCCATAATTAAACACATATCCTGCTCGCGAATCATCCATGCGACGCAGGCACACATAAAGTACTTGCTCAATCAGTCA